>JAGFPH010003326.1:143046-155916 GCA_018207615.1 Philaenus spumarius | reverse complement strand
AATGTGAGAACCAATTTTTCCTCTGGTGGAAAACACTTGTTCAGATTCCGGTAATATCAATTTTTATATAATCCAACAACTCGTAAAAAGATGATTTAGACATACGAAAGTAATAGAAAAATTTACTGTCTTCTGCACATAGGTCGTCAAATAATGTGTAATATAATCCTGAAGTCAGCCTAGAAACTAGCATTGGATGTTTACGCATTTTCCTAACCCTTCGTCTTTTCTCCTTTATTAGTAAAGCTAGGAGAAGAAGTTCTTCATTTGATGTCATCTTGTCAACTGAGCTAATTTCAATTTCAATACTTTTACACGTGACACAGCTAGTTACTGAAATTAAAAACTCCTCGTCACCGGTGACGTCACCGGTTGCGTCACTAGTTGCGTCACTAGTTACCCTCGGCTAATAGAGGCCTTAGTTCATGAAATCACCCCTAGGCTGTGTTGCAGTTTCTCCACATGATATATTCAAGATGGCGTCAGACAGACAACATAAAGGCTCTTCTAATTTACATTGTAAGTACCAAAATAGTTATATTTAGGCCTAAGATTGCATTGAAATGTTCAATATATAACTTAAACTCAACATACATAACCTTATTTTGTAATATTTCTCAGTAGTCAGTTCATAAAAACCATTCAAATTCAATGTACTTTTAAAAGCCACTTCGGTCTTTATGTAAACTACTAAGGATTTCTATGTATTATGTACCTTCTATTAGTACATTCGGTCTCTGTTACATGTTTAGGCTAGATTTGTAGATCTAATTTATTGTTCTTTATTTCAGTAACTGATGAAAATATTGAAGATACTTTAGAACACTTGGATGAATCTGAAGTAGAAGATTTAGGAAATTATGAGAACGAAGAAGAAGAAATAGTCAACCCAGTCTCGGAACCAAGAAGGTTTTCAGGCTTTGGAGTTTTTGAAGACATCGATTGGAGTGATGATACAGACTGTGATCCAGACTATGTACCAGAACTCCAATCAGATGAATATGAACCAGATGAACCACTTCCCTCAACATCTCAAGGAAAGCAGGTAATAGACCAACTTCATTATTGTTACAGGAAGTTTTTGTAAATTCATTATATTGATTATAGTACTACTTACAAAGCATAAAGGTATAATTTTGCTGTAGTTTTAAAAATGCATTGTTAATTAGTTTGGATTGGTAACTAAATGTTTATGAACTTTTAACTTGAAATTTAAATGAATTGAATCCATATTTAATTATTTGCTACTAATAAAAAGTACTAAAAGAAAACAACCACTTATTTATCGTAAAACAGAAAGTCTTAAATTTAATGACTATCATTTCAATTTTCAGTGTATTATAAAACGCAGGACCTCTATATAAAAACAAAAGTTTAAAAGAAGATTTATATATTTTAGAAGTCCTAAATATTCTACGATTAGTATTACGCATTGTGTATAAAAGAAATGTATCGAAATAAAGTTATTTTAACGAATATTTATTAGTTGTATACTATTCAATTTAAGATATTGTTTTAAACCCTTTCATATTGTTTATCCACCTTTTGAATTCCTACTGATGAATTCTGCTCAGCTTTTGTTACAAACAGTAAATGAAAAGAAAGTAACTTTCCTGAACGAATAAACTTTACAGTTCACCTTGGCCTCGAGTTCCTTTTCATTCCTCTAAGAGCATTTAACAAATATGGTCTGAGTTCCACTTAAAGTGTTTCACAATATAAATTTAAAATTGTTAAAGCCTAGATTCTTAACAGTTTTGTGGGATAAATATTATATAATAAGTAGATTTCAGTAATGACCTGAGCTAGATCAATCCAAGTGGTTGCCGACCCTAGATTGACAATTTTATACTTAACTTACCATCATAAAAACCATTCATCACACAGTATTTGCTCTGTTTCTTTAACGAATTCAAAAGAATATTCAACAGACTCTGGTTTTTATTTTGTTATAGAAAAATACAAAGAGAAAGAAGAGTGACAAGAAGAATGTCAAGAATAAAAAGAAGAAAAGGGAAGATGACCCAAAATGGAATAGTGGCGTCTTTGCTCCAGATCCGATCAACCTTTCTCAACCGGCTTATGCAGAAGAGGACCGCAGCGAATGGGTTGAAGACGATTTCGTAAGGCAGTATTTCGATAATGACATTCTCAAACTCATTGTTAAAAAAAGTAATCAACAATATGTTTTCAAAACAGGAATATGTTTGGCATTAACCCTTAGAGAGTTAAAAGTTTGGTTGGGAATAAATTTCACAATGTCAGCCCTACAGATACCGATAATAAGGATGTGTTGGGAAAAAGGCTTGAGAATCCCTCTCGTATCGGATGCAATGACTAGGGATCGTTATTTCTTGCTAAGAAACTCACTTAAATGTGTGTTTGACAATGATATTTCGGAAGATGAAAGGAAAAATTACAGATTATGGAAGGTTAGACCTCTAATAGATCGAGTTTTGAAAGGCTGTCAAAAACAACCAAGAGAACAGCACGTAGCAATTGATGACATGATGATTCCTTTCTCTGGAGTGTGCCTCATAAAGCAGTTTGTGCCAAACAAACCAAATCCTGTGGGGCTAAAGGCATTTGTTCTAGCAAATCCTAACGGAATCGTGTGTGACTTTGTAATTTATCAAGGCCAGAACACATTCCCTGAAGAGAGCAGCCAAGGGTTCTGCCTTTGTGAGTCAGCTGTGGTTTGCCTGGCAAGATCTCTAGTTCCAGGTCATATCATTTATGTTGATCGGTACTTTACTACAGTAAAATTGGTCGATGAGTTACTGAATAGAGGTATTCGTTGTACCGGTACCTGATGAAAAACCGTCTGCCTCGAAACACTGATCTACCAGATCCAAAGCAATTTCAAAAGAAAGAAAGAGGTTCATGTGCAACAGTGGTCAGACCAGACAAAGCAGTAGCAGTAGCCTACTGGCTCGACAACAATGTTGTTACAATGATATCAAGTAACGAGTCAGAGGAACCAAAAGAGAATGTGAAATAATGGTCAAAGAAGGAAAAAAATATATAGAAATATCACAAGCAAAGGTTATCCACTCATACAATCAAAACATGGGTGGGATTGACTTAGCAGATCGAATGTTAGCCTATTGTCCATCACGGGCTAGAACAAAGAAATGGACCATACGGTGTGCCATGCATTTTTTCGATCTTGGATTGACAAATGCTTGGCTCGAGTACAGAGTAGAAAAGAGGAATCAACATGTACCTAGGAAAAACATATCATAATTCAGATCATTCAAACTAGATGTCGGACGAAGAATGATAGAGGAAAATGAAGAAAAGTCCGAATGTGAAAGGGACACCAGCGAAGAAGAAGATGAGGTAATAAATGATGGCAGGAAGAACAAAATCCCATCCCTTCGTACAAGAAAAAAAGGGGCTACTCATCTACCAGAGGTGACTACAGGAGTGCAAAAAAGATGCAGGAATCCAAAGTGCATCAAGAAAACGTCTGTGTTTTGCATTAGATGTAGAGCTTATCTGTGTCTCGTAGGAAACCGAAACTGCTTTAAACAGTTTCATACCTGAATCTAAACCATTCAAGATGGATATCTATTAGATGTGTTCTTTACATATATTTTTAACTTGTATTCTTTTTCAATATACATTTGAGTGAAAATCTTACAGTCTTTGATTTTTATACCCGTTAAGACCGGATGTCCTTTTATAAGTACATTGATAATACTGATAAGAAGTCGAGTAAATTTTGTTTACTATTTTTTAGTTTGTACCAAGTATGAACATAAATTTATGTAAGAATCAACTAAATACAGATTAAAAATTTACCTCAGGACTCTAGGCAGTAAAATATTTTAACCTTATAAAAGGACATTCGGCCTCCATTACATGAAATGTAAAAACTACTCAGGTCTCAATGGGGTTCTGTGTACTGTACTTATACAAGGACACCAGGTCTCAGGATAACTATATAGGCTATAATAACTAAACTTATATACATATAATTACGCACGACCCTTTAACTATTTATAAATTATTAATTAGTAAATGTACCATTTACTTTTCTCTATAGCATCTCATTTATTCAATATTCCATTTAAAAATATAATTTAAATTAATAAATTACCTTACATACTAGCATTAACTATGTATTACTTATATAGTCAATGATACTAGTTACCGCTAGCCGACTTTGCTGTTAACGTCACATCGGTTTTACATCCACAAATTCTACAAATATAGTTTTAATTACCTGCGCAAGTTTTTAGAGTTACACAACATTTGTCTGATTAAATTTAGAATTTACAAAATAAAATAATTATTAAAGAATAATTACTAGCGAAAGAGTTCTCGATTGAACTTGCTCTATTCGCGTCTACATCTTCAAAGTCTACAAATATAGTTTGAATTGCATGCATAAGCGTTTAAAGTTACATAATGTAATTATTATTCAAAATGTATTTATAAATAATTAAATCGTTATGGGTTATAAATTATTTATTGTTCACATATTTATATTTACATAATACACACAAGTTCTTTTTTCTCGGGTTTCCGGTTCTAGGCTCAATACTTTATTTAAAATAGCTTTTAAGGTGCCTAGGCCTAACCTAAATAGAAGTTTAAATCAAAAAATAAGTTATACTTATATTTATAATTTAATTTTGTCACATATACTAAATCTAATATGTTAATATTTGAATTCCTTCTATCAAAATAAGTTTATTTTATTTAAATTTAGATTTTAAATTACTCACAAAATATAACACTTTACTACCTTATTTTTGTCTTATTCTAGTCTTAGTTCAAATTATATAACCAGCCATATTAGTCTTCAATTATATACTCATTCCTCCTTCAATTCATTATTATGTCTCTATTAATTTCTTTTCTATAAAATACAATTTACAGTAGCTATACCAAGTTATATTTTCTTTTCTTGCCCACCTTTCTTTATTATTTTTTTTTTAACCAAACCCTTCCATCTTTTTTAATTTCTAACCACTTTTTCTTCTTTTACATATCCATCAGCTGATCCATTATTATTATTATTCAGTAGTACTGTTATGTTTTGCAGGGTATAGTAAGAATATGTTTTAGTATATTAGTTATTAGAATTAGTGTTTTGAATGTTAAGGTATTAGCCAGTAAGACGGACAAGGAAGTACTGTATAAACACGGAAATTGTAGCGAGGTCGCGCGAGAGTTCGTTAAACGCGGAACACGGAACTCGCTTTGCTTTGGTTTGTTTTGGAGATGACAACAAGGAAGCTAGACGGGTTATAAAGTATAATCCGAATCTAGAATCTGGGCCAGATTGTGGTCGATGGGCCAGAGTAGAGTGGTCGGGTGACCAGTGAGGGGCTGCGAGTTGGGCCAGTCTGTTAGTAGTGTGTTAGGCCGGAAAAGTTGGGCCGGTTAGTCGTGCAAAGTGCGGCCAGGAAATCGAGACTTGGAATTCAGCTCGAGGTTTGGACCATCGAGATACCTGTGAAGACATCAAACTGAGTGAGCAAACCAAAGTATTTCAGTCTATGGTTAGAGTCACGTTATATTCAGAGTTTTGGGGTTATTCAGATAAAGGTAACACGCTTTAGTTGCCAATACCGTAATCCAGTCTGTCTTATAAAGGTCAATACCTAATAAAAGAAATGTACGTAGATTATAAGTAAAGTCTAATATATCAAACCATAAATGTATATTTGAGTTGTATTATTGTATGAGTATAAATATAGAGCGATAAGTATTACTACTGAACCACACTGATGCATTGTTTTTATTGATCTGTCCCTTTGTTACTAACATAAAGAAGTATTGTTCGAACCCGGGTGATAAGGGAACTAGAAATCCTAACCCTATCAGTACCTACTATATTATTCTACAAGCACTTCCTTTTATATTATATCCTTCTCATATTAAAAGCCTAATATATACCAAATTGGCTTTGTTACAATAACATATATGTCTGAATAAATTGAGAATTTAAAAAATAAAATTGTTAAAAAAAACTACTAGCGCAAGAGTTTGCGATTGAACTTGCTCTATTCGCGTCTACATCTTCAATATCTACAAATATAGTTTGAATTACCTGCATAAGCGTTTAAAGTTACATAACATATGTCTGAATAAATTGAGAATTTAAAAAATAAAATTGTTAAAGAAAAACTACTAGCGCAAGAGTTTGCGATTAAACTTACTCTATTCGCGTCTACATCTTCGAAGTCTACAAATATAGTTTGAATTGCTTGCATAAGCGTTTTAAGCTACATAACATATGTCTGAATAAATTGAGAATTTTAAAAATAAAATTGTTAAAGAAAAACTACTAGCGCAAGAGTTTGCGATTGAACTTGCTCTATTCGCGTCTACATCTACAAAGTCTGTAAATGTACTTATAATTACCTGCGCATGCGTTTATAGGATATAAAATGCTTTTATTTATTAACTACGAACATAAAAAATATATTTTTTAATTAATAAATTTGATTTTTTTTAACATCCGCAGATTACATTGTCCCCGCAGTCAATTCTCGCCGTTGATGCTTTTAACTTTACTTTTCACACCGAAACTATTTTCAATGACCTGCCCAAGCCTTTATAGGATATAAAATGCATGTCTGTATTAATTACAAACGTTAAAAATATTATTTTTATGAACAAATTAGTTTTTGTTTAACAACCGTAAATTACCATTGTGGCCTGACATTGAGAATGATAATCTGCGGACGTTGTTGACGATGGAATGTGCGCATCCATCCGTACATCCATTCGTGGACGTCCGTGTTTTATTATTCCCCTTATGGGAGGTAGCGCTACATTTGAACAAGTCATTTCATACTGGCTGAAAATCATAGCAATAATAGTTTTCCCTGAATACATAAGAGATCTGAGCGTCAGCTATTCCAGTAGTGGTGGAGCTAAATAAAAGCGAGAGCATGTGAAAGTTATCAAAACAATTTTTGCTCCGAATGATTTTATACCATGCTAAAATTGATGGGATCATTTTACTTTCTCAATACACTATAGTATAGTGAAAATATAGTAATCGTAAAAAAAACCGACGTTGAGATTTTCGTGGAAATATCCGTTTGGGACCATCTGAGTCCAAAAAAGTGGTTTTTACAAAATGTCTGTCTGTATGTCTGTCTGTATGTATGTCTGTATGTATACAAAGCTAGGGCGAAAACTATTCAATCGATTTCAAACAAATTTGCACCAGACATGTCAAGTAGGCCTGTTTAGATGCACGAAAAACGGTTTTGAAATTTTTTGAGAAACAACCCCCATTTTGGCAAAATACCCCCAAAAAATCAGTTATAATTTTTTTATAAAAAAACGGCTGTAACGATTTTGATAAAATTTGGCTTATTTGTAGCCTTTAATGTACCCTACCATATGCAAAAACAGCATCTTTCTAAAAATTCTCGTTTAGCCAATAACAATAATAATAATAACTGATTTTTGGGGGTTTTTTGGTCATAAAGGGGGTTGTTTTTCAGAACCTTTTTTCGTGCATCTATACAGGCAAATTGACGTGTTTGGTGCAAATTTATTTGAAATCGATCGAATAGTTTTAACTCTAGCTAATAATAATTATTAGTTAATCTCCTAGTTCAAAATCACCTCTCCTACCCCACCTACAATAATGAAGTCACTGTGAATCTTTAATAATTTAAATATGTTTGTGAGAAAGTATGTGCCAGTTTCTGGTACCGTTTATTTTAGATCATTTACAAACAAAAAATAATAACGGTAGCAGATAACTGCCACATACTTTCTCCCAGTTGAAACTTTATACCTTCCTAAGAGTAGCATAGGAGATGGTTATTTAGAATTGCAAAAGTAGGAAAATGTTACCATGGAAAATATTAGATGCATGTAACACACATCCATATTATATTATTATACTAGCTAGCCCGATCCGGCTTTGCAAGGATAGACAAATCAAAGTTAAATGTATATTAACAAAAAATATATTATATCAATGAATATAAATTACACTATGTATATCCTATGGGGAGTTTTAGTAACTTTCCCCCCCCCCCCCCCCAACCCAAACCCTTTCTTAGCGAGCACCTAGGGCCATAGAGGAAGCTACATACCGAATTTCATTCCAATCCGTTCGGTGGTTTTGGAGAAATCATGATTTAGTAACTTTGACCACCAAACCCCCCTAAAATTTCGAATTTTTTTAAAACACTTTCTTAGAGAGCACCTATGACCCTAGAGGAAGCTACATACCAAATTTAATTTCAATCCGTTCAGTAGTTTTAGAGAAATAGTGGTTTAGTAACTTTGACCCCCCCAAACCACCCTAAAATTTTGAATTTTTTGAAAACCTTTCTTAGTGAGCACCTATGGCCCTAGAGGAAGCTACATACCAAAATGTATTCCAATCCGGTCAGTAGTTTTAGAGAAATCGTGATTTAGTAACTTTGACCCCCCAAACCGCCCTAAAATTTCGAATTTTTTGAAACCCTTTCCTATCAGCGCCTACGGCCCTAGAGGAAGCTACAGACCAAATTTCATTCCAATCCGTTCAGTAGTTTTAGAAAAAAAAGTGATTTAGTAACTTAGAACCCCCCAAACCCCCATCAAATTTCGAATTTTTAGAAAACCTTTCTTAGTGAGCCCCTATGGCCCTAGATGAAGCTACATACCAAATGTTATTCCAATACGTTCAGTAGTTTTAGAGAAATCGTGATTTAGTAACTTTGACCCTCCAAACCCCCCAAAATTTTATGAAAACCTTTCTTAGTGAGCACCTATGACCCTAGAGGAAGCTACATACTAAATTTTATTCCAATCCGTTCAGTAGTTTTAGAGAAATTGTGGTTTAGTAACTTTGACCACCCCCAAACTCACTAAAATTTCAAATTTTTTTAAAACTTTTCTTATTGAGCCCCTATGGTCCTAGATGAAGCTACATACCAAATTTTATTCCAATCCGTTCAGTAGTTTTAGAGAAATTGTGGTTTAGTAACTTTGACCACCCCCAAACTCCCTAAAATTTCGAATTTTTTTAAAACCTTTCTTATTGAGCCCCTATGGCCCTAGATGAAGCTACATACCAAATTTTATTCCAATCCGTTCAGTAGTTTTAGAGAAATCGTGATTTAGTAACTTTGACCCCCCAAACCCTACCTAAGATTTCGAATTTTTTTGAAACCGTTTCTTATAAGCACCTACGGCCCTAGAGGAAGCTACATACCAAATTTCATTTAAAACCGTTCAGTAGTTTTAGAGAAATCGTGATTTAGTAACTTTGACCTTCCAAACCCCCCCAAAATTTCGAATTTTTTGAAAACCTTTCTTAGTGAGCCCCTATGGCCCTAGATGAAGCTACATACCAAATTTTATTCCAATCCGTTCAGTAGTTTTAGAGAAATCGTGATTTAGTATCTTTGACCCCTCCCAAACCCTACCTAAGATTTCGAATTTTTTAAAACCGTTTCTTATAAGCACCTACGGCCCTAGAGGAAGCTACATACCAAATTTCATTTAAATCCGTTCAGTAGTTTTAAAGAAATCGTTAATTAGTAACTTTGACCAACCAAACCCCCCAAAATTTCTAATTTTTTGAAAACCTTTCTTAGTGAGCACTTATGACCATAGAGGAAGCTACATAGCAAATTGTATTCAAATCCGGTCAGCAGTTTTAGAGAAATCGTGATTTAGTAACTTTGACCCCCCAAACCGCCCTAAAATTGCGAATTTTTTTAAAACCTTTCTTAGTGAGTACCTATGACCCTAGAGGAAGCTACATACTAAATTTGATTCCAATCCGTTCAGTAGTTGTAGAGAAATCGTGATTTAGTAACATTGACCCCCCCCAAACCTCCCTAAAGTTTCAAATTTTTTGAAACCATTTCCTATCAACACCTAAGGCCCTAGAGGAAGCTACAAACCAAATTTCATTCCAATCCGTTCAGTAGTTTTAGAGAAGTCGTGATTTAGTAACTTTGACCCCCCAAACCCCCCTAAAGTTTCGAATTTTTTGAAACCATTTCCTATCGCACCTACAGCTCTATAGGAAGCTACATACCAAATTTCATTTCAATCCGTTCAGTAGTTTTGGAGAAATCGTGATTTAGTATCTTTGACCCCCAAACCTCCCTAACATTTATAATTTTTTGAAAACCTTTCTTAGTGAGCACCTATGGCCCTAGAGGAAGCTGCATACCAAATTTTATTCCAATCCATTCATTAGTTTTAGAGAAATCGTGATTTAGCAACTTTGACCCCCCCAAAAGATTCACAGTGACTTCATTATTGTAGGTGGGGTAGAATTATTATTATTATTATTAGCTAGAGTTAAAACTATTCGATCGATTTCAAACAAATTTGCACCAAACACGTCAATTATGCCTGTATAGATGCACGAAAAAAGGTTTTGAAAAACAGTACCAAAAAACCCCCCAAAAATCAGTTATTATTATTATTGTTATTGGTTAAACGAGAATTTTTAGAAAGATGCGGGTTTTTGTATATGGTAGGGCACATTAAAGGCTACAAATAAGCCAAATTTGGTCAAAATCGTTAGAACCGTTTTTTTATAAAAAAATAATAACTGATTTTTGGGGGTTTTTGACCAAAAAGGGGGTTGTTTTTCAAAATTGTTCAAAACTCATTTTTCGTGCATCTATACAGGCGTACTTGACATGTTTGGTGCAAATTTGGTTGAAATCGATTGAATAGTTTTCTCTCTAGCTTTGTATACATACAGACATACATACAGACAGACATTTTGTAAAAAACACTTTTTTGGACTCAGGGGGTCCCAAAACGGATATTTCCACAAAAATATTAACTTCGATTTTTTTTGCGATCACTATACTTTCTCTATACTATAGTATAGTGAGAAAGTAAAATTATATTAAGTTTAAAAAATAAACGGTATCAGTTAACTGACACAAACTTTCTCCCAACTTACTGTAGTCAAAATAATATTGTTTTTAATCATTTTATTTACTACTTTTTAGAACAAAACAAAAAAATAATATTCTACCTACGTCAATCGTATAAAAAAGTTATTGTCAGGCGGGATTCGATCGCGCGACCTTTGAATTACTGGCCGTCCTCGCTACCGTTGTGCTACCCCGTGCGGCCGTCGCCGTGATGCTAGATTGACATCAGAAACTTGTTTATTTTTTAACATTTCCCCATAATTATGAAACGCCGAAGTTTTGATAAAAGCAGGTGGTGTAATTTTGTTTGGCATCTTAAGCACTATAAATACTGAAAATTTGATCAAAATCGTTAGAGCCGTTTTTGAGAAATTTGCATTTTTGTCGTTTTTTATTGGTTTTTTGGGGTAAATTACCCTTAAAGATTAAAAATTCCAAAAAATGAAAAAGACGCCTGGAGATATTAGGGTTTAGTACCTACATACCAAATTTCATGAAAATCGGACCAATAGTGTCCTCTCTGGTCGTGTATACATACTGACACACTGACAGACAGACACCACGTTAAAAACACTTTTTTGGGTTCAGGGAGCACCAAAACAAAAAATTCCACTAAAAATATTTTTGGGTTCAGGGAGCACCAACACAGATAATTGCACTAAACAATTTTTTGGGGTTCTGGGAGCACCAAAACAGATAATTCAACTGAAAATTCAAATTCGAACATTTTTACGAAAACAATACTTTCTCCATATACTACGTATAGGGTGGAGAAAGTAACAAGAAGTCTGTTGGCTGGGATAATATTCCAACATCAGTTATTAAAGCCAGTGCTCATGTTATTTCAAGATCACTATCTGTTCTGATAAATCAGTCTTTCGAAACTGGAATATTTCCGGAACATTTAAAATTAAAGTATTCAGTTGTTAAACCAATTTTTAAAAAGGGCGATAGTAAAGAAATTTGCAACTACCGTCCTCTTATATCAGTTTTTTTCCAAAGTATTTGAAAAATCAATGATGAAAAGAATCGTTTCTTTTTTTAGTAAATACAATATATTGAACAAAAGTCAGTTTGGATTTCGTAAGGGTTTATCAACTTCTTCAGCCATTTTTGCTGTTTTAAATACTGTAATAAATGCTATTGAGGGAAAAAGCCAAATTGCTTCTGCTTTCTGTGACCTCTCAAAAGCTTTTGATTGTGTAGATCATGGGATTTTGTTACAAAAACTTGAATATCATGGGATACGTGGAAAATCAAATGGTTGGATAAGTTCATACCTGTATAAGAGAAAACAGAGAGTTCTCTATACTGACAGCGCTCTGAACTCTCACCATTCTAAATGGGAAGTAGTCCTTCGTGGTGTTCCTCAGGGGTCAATATTGGGACCATTGCTTTTCCTAATTTATGTAAATGATTTGCCTCAAAATTTTGGACCCGCAAAAGCAGTATTATTTGCTGATGATACTACTTTAACAGTAGTTGGCAAAAATGATACAGATTTGGCTGATGCAGCAGCCAATCTACGGCGGAAGATTGGTTCTGTATAAATAACTCACTGAATGTGACAAAAACAAAATTAATTAATTTTAGTTTACAGCCAAATCCTAAATTATACATAACGAAAGGTAAGGAAGTAATCCAAAGCTCAAATAATGTTAAATTTCTTGGCATTAATCTGGACTCAAATTTGAATTGGAAAAGTCACATTTCAGGTTTAGCCGAGTCACTGGCGTCAGTTTGCTTTGCTCTCAAAATGATTCCCTCTGTGACCAGTTTAAGAGTAATAAAAGCCGTTTATTTTGCCTATGTCAGTTCTCGTCTAAGATATGGGGTGGCATTCTGGGGAAACTCTGTTAAATCTATTAAAATATTCCGTTTACAAAAAATAATTTTACGCTCAATGTTCCATCTAAATTATAATCAATTTTGTATACCTTTTTTCAAAAAACATAATATTTTAACTTTCCCTTGCATTTACATT
>JAGFPH010003326.1:106055-118544 GCA_018207615.1 Philaenus spumarius | reverse complement strand
CAGTATAACTTAACATTTTATTTTTATTCTTGTAACCTTCCGTTACACAGTTAGCTATAAAAAATAATCTGACCCATCCTTTCAACAATATCATGGCAGGTAGAAAGTGGATGAAATTATTCTTACGTCGTCATCCTGAGTTGTCACTACGAACGCCAACTGGAACGTCAGTTGCACGAGCACGAGGCTTCAGCAGAGATAATGTCTGCAAATATTTTGATTTATTGGAAGCTTGTTTTGATGAACATAGCTATCCACCGGACAGAATATTTAATGTAGATGAGACTGGTCTCAGCATTGTGCAGAGTAGAGTTCCCAAAATTATCGGTAAAAAAAGGAAAACGTCAAATAGGTGCTATTACTTCGGCAGAAAGAGGCTCTCTAGTGACTCTAATTTGTTGCATGAGTGCTGCTGGTATGTTTATACCACCTATGCTCATTTTCCCCCGTAAAAATATGTCTGACTTGTTGATGAAAGGTGCTCCTCACGGTTCCATTGGAGTAGCACATCCATCTGGGTGGGTTCAAATGAATTTATTCACGAAATGGTTTGTGCATTTTGTTGCAAAAACAAAACCATCAGAGAATGATCCAATTTTGCTTCTTTTAGATGGACATTTTAGCCACACACGCAACATTGAATTGATAGATTTAGCTAGGAAAAACTATGTTAAAATCATTTCACTGCCACCACACTCGACCCATAAGCTTCAACCACTAGACAAGAGTTTTATGGGTCCTTTAAAGAGTTACTACTCTGAAGAAATTAGACAGTGGATGAGGTCCAGCGGGAAGCCAGTCTCTCAGTATGACATAGCAGAACTGCTGGGAAAAGCCTACTTGAGGTGCCAAACAGCAGAAATTGCGGTCAACGGATTTAAAGCAACTGGTCTGTATCCATTAAACAGACATTTGTTTACAGACGCTGACTTTCTTCCTTCTGGTCAAGAAGAACACGGCAGTCACTCTTCTCAAGAACCTCATGTAGACCGACTGGAGAAAGAATTGGATGTACAACAGCAAGAAAGTCCAACTTCCAGCCTTGCCAAGCTTCCCATCGCAATATCTCCATTTCATGCAAGACCATCTACTTCTTACGAAACCAGTCCTTTTCAAATTGTTCCTGTCCCAACAATTAAAAAGAGAAGCTCCACCAGAGGTCGTAAAGCAACATTTTCTTCCATCATAACATCTTCGCCATATAAAAAAGATTTGACCCAATCGATAGATTCTAAAAATAAAACTGAAGAACAAAAAAGGGTGTCAAATAGTGACAGTGTTTCTAGAGGCACGAAAAAGAGAAGACTGAATTTCGAAAGTGTTAAGGCAATTAAACTCAATAGAAACCAAGTTTTAACAAATTCTGGTGACGACAGTTCATCCGAAGACATTGATGACCCTCAACTAAAATCTACTGCTCCGGATAATGCAGATGCTGAATGTATTTTTTGTGAAAGACATTTTTGCGAAGATCACAGTGGGGAGCTTTGGGTTCAATGTGTTATGTGCAACCAATGGGCCCATAATTTATGTGCAGGTGCAGATAAGGATATTTACATCTGTGATTATTGTAAATAATAGACTAAGTTTTAAACCTTCTAATATAACACTGCTTTTAACTATTGTATTTAATCACCATATATAAATAAATATTATTGCTACAATAAATGTTAGGTCTATTATTTGTCATGTTTTCCTTGGGAATACGGGTATGTCGGTTTTGGAACCCATTTTCGAAATGCCGTAGTTCGACTCATGTTTATAAAAATTACGTTTTTTAGAGATTTAATATTCTTCTGAGAGTTTTGAGCTCAAATAGTTACTAGATACTAAATTTAGTATACATTCAAGAATTAACATTTTAAATTTTACACTAAAATACTTCAAAATACTCCAAAAACAAAATGGTATGTCGGTTTTGGAACACTTCCTCTATATAATAGAAAAGAAAAATAATGGAATACAGTTATTTTCAATGAAATTACGAAATTGAATGACAAGATTGTTAGGATAAATACAGTAAAGGCACAATATAATACTGTACATAAAAAGTCCCGAAATTAATTACAGTTTGAATAAATTTAATGCAGAATTATCTGTACAAACAGAAAATTCAGATCAAGATTAAATAACACAACATAAGCTACTGTACGGTACTTTCACCATATCATACTCAAAAACTTAATGTTAACGAATAACCTCACTGCACGCACTAAACACTTAGAGAGACACAGTTGTTTACAAAACGAGTTCGTACGAGCTGACAGTAAGCGGGTCGGGCCAGTGGTAGTGGGGGAATTCTCATGGTGCAGTCAGACACAGAGCACGTACACTAACACCCGCAAGCTATCGCAGTCACGTACGCTCACTGACGCTTGCAAGTTATCGCAGACACGTACCGCTACAATCACTGACGCCTACAATTAAATTAAATAAGTGCCGCTGGTGTGGCGGATAACACGGAATGGCGGATAACCGAATGGCGAATAACCGGGACTCTACTGTATGAACGTATATCTCAACACAATTTCGTTATGAAATAGGCCCATATGGCAAATGATTCAATAGGTATTGCCGTCAGACTATTCTAACAATCAAAACTGTACCTTTAACTTTTATGTCAATAAAGACTAAAGATTAAAATATAAGTAAAGTTTTGTTTTTAAATGTTAGGCTATTTTCAAACTACACTGAGGTAAAACTGTACTTTCCATAGCTAGCTAGTTGTTGTAGCACAGCTACAATATTCAACAATAATATTTAGCTTCGTGCAATATCCCCGGCAACGTATATATACTCCGGCGAAAATAACAATCAACATCATGTTTGGTCCGCAAAGGGCCAAAGTCAAAGCGAAACACCCGGTGGAATTTCCGAAATAACTTCTCGGCCCTCAAAAGGGCCGACAACACGTCGAAGCAACAGTCGGAATCCCACAACAAACTTCTTGGCCCTCAAAAGGGCCAACTTCAATGCGACAACGAACCATAAATTCTTCAACCAACTTTTTGCCCTCAAAAGGGCCAACATGAGTCAGCGCGAACATGCCTTTTATTGGAAAACTCGCCTTAATTTCCCCGGAGCTTCACTCCACAAGTCCCCGGGACGATATAACACGTTCGGCCGCCAAGGACACGTCGTATATCTCCCGGCAAGCTTCAATAATCTACGTCTACTTTCCTCGGGAGTTGAGACCTCTTCTTCCGAGAAAGTTACTAGCATTATTTCCCCACAAATTTCTCAAGGACCGTTCCGACAACTCACTGCAGTCATCTGGGAAACGTAGACACGTTCTCCTGCCAAGGACACTGCGACATCACCGCGAACGACTCCTTCACTTCTACCGTATAACTTCTCCCCGCCGCCGAGACCTCGTCTTACGGGAAAAATGTTCGGTTATCTCCCGCGAAACATCTGTCGTAATAACTCAATAATTCCCAGTAAATTCAGTTCCCTGGTCACGTTATATTTAGTGGCAAACGTAGAAACGTTTGCCGAACAAAAACTAAATATATCATCGCACAAACGGCTGAAACAACGACTTCAAACTTTCTCGGCGTTCATCGCACTGCGTCCGACAAAGTTACCATCTCCCGCGTAACTTCTGACGAAAATATTCTAAGTCCCCACGCGAACTTAAAAACTAGCGGACGCTAATTTAAGAACGGAGCAACACTTCAGATCATCACAGTGGTTCGGAACTCAGCAACTTTGCTGCACGGCAATTCGCCAACTACGTTCTCCTAAGTGTTAGATTTCGCACCTAGATGTTACTTTTCGCTGGAGAACAATATATATACGGCATGATTCGAGTACAAAATTATCTTCGATCTCACCGAGACCAAGACAACACCTCAACTTCAAGCTCACTTGGGATCTTCGTCACCAGGACAAGACCACCATCTCACCTTCGATCTCAACCGAGACCAAGGAACAACCAACTTCACCTCTACATCAAGCGATCTTCCACTGAGCCAGCACCAGCTACCGAGTACGCTCCAGCCAAGACTGCCAGTGAGGAAGGAAGACGGGAAATCTCCCGCAACAAGTATCGAAGTCCTCAGCCGAGGCGCACCGCCAGTACAAGTTACCGACTACACGAAAGCCAGGACCGCTAGTGAGAAAGCGAAGACGGGAAGTCTCCCGCAACGAATCGTCACCCGCAACGTGTGTGTAAGTCCTCAGGCGAGGCACACCGTCAGAGAGAGTTAACGCCAAGGAAAGAGAGTTGTAACTGAGGAGGAAGTACTGCCGACTTGTCAGGGTCAAATTTAATAATTCAATAAACGTATAATTCAATTCAAAAATACCAGTTCTTTCTTAAAACTCACCAGCAGCGAAAACAGCGAAATATAGGAAACCGATCGCGGAAAAGAGGCAGGTCTGGCCTGAACCTCCATCGTAGTTACCGCAACGGCTGAAGTCCCATCAGTCCTGCAAGGTACTTAACTGTACCAGGCTACGATACACCCGAACATCATAACACGCTCTTCAAGCTCACACGGTCCTTTTTAGGGCCGTTACAAAGCATAGTAGTTTTCCCCTAGACTTCGGTTTAGCGGGGCGGGCTTAGGCTCAGGGCTACTGTGTTTCACCACAGCACTTTGGTAAGGGTGATGTGTTCTTGCGTCACAATCGTCACGTCGCTACGAAACATCGCTTCGCAACGCAACGAAACGACGCAACGCTTCGAATACTTAGCAGGCTTCACCTGAAAAACTCCGCCCTTCTGGCCAAACTTTTACTCACTCAGCGGCCCTTATCAGGGCCCAAGAGTCAAATAATAATTTCTTTGAACTTTGGCCTATCTGGCACTAATACGGTCCTTTTCAGGTCCGAGTTTCAAGAATAAAGTAAATCGCCCTTCAGGCACATTCTGTCCCACATACGGTCCTTATCAGGGCCGAGACAGTAACCAAACTTTTTATTATTTTTTTGTAATACTTGTTGTCGCCGAATTAATTCTAGCCGCGGTACAAATTAAATTCATCAATCCCCGGTGCGACAACATAGTTTATAACCTCAAAGTTTCATTTTCATGTGTGCTAAATAAATATTCTTTATTAATTTTATATAGTGTATATTTTATGTGTAGTGTGGTGAAAAATAGCGTTCGCACCATGGCCGAATGGGTTTTGCAGCTCTCGATCGTTTTAAGTTCTCGACTCCGTCTCGAACTTGAAACACGATCGCAAGCCTGCAAAACCTCATTTTCGGCCCTAGGTGCGAAATATACTATTACATATTATAAAGGAAAATCCTCTTTGAAACCAAAGTCAAAATTGCACAAATGGTATGATACTACAACGTCAGAAATCTACAAGTTTTTAGGAGTAGTATTACTGATGCCTCACTTAGAGAAAAACAAAATATTTGACTACTGGAGTTGTGATCCATTTCTTACAACTCCTATTTTTGGCAAGTTTTTTCCCAGGACAGATTGATGCTTCTGTTACGGTTTCTACATTTTGTAGATAATGCTTCCCAACCTGCAGGTGATAAATTGTACAAACTTATGGTTATTATTATGTCTTTGAAGCAAAAGTTTCCTAAAATTTTTACACCATATCAGAATCTTTGTTTAGATGAAAGTATTGTCCCGTGGAAAGGACGACTATCTCTTAAACAGTTTAATCCGAAGAAACGACATCGGTTTGGAGTAAAGATGTTTGTATTGTGTGATTGCCTGACTGGATATGTTTTCGATTTTATAATTTACACAGGTCAACAAACAATGATGGAATCGGTCGAAGAATTGGGCATTTCAGGTTCGGTAGTAACAACTCTCTTAGAGAGATGTTTAGGCTTAGGCCTATCTTTGTTGATAATTGGTATTCTAGCCCCTTGCTGTTTCGACATTTACATAGCAACAAAACAGGAGCTTGTGGTACAGTGAAGGGTAACAGAAAAAACCCATGCCAACATTTCCAAACAAAATGAAAAAGGATGATTATTATTCGCAAAACACCTCTGTATTATTAGCTGAAAAATGGTGTGACAAGAGAAAAGTTACGATGTTGTCTACAAATTCATGAAAATACATTTCTAGACTCTGGCAAAGTGGACAGAAATACAAATGAGCCAATCAAGAAACCAAAATCTATAATAAATTACAATAAAAATATGGGGCTAATAGATAAATCAGTTATGATAATATCATTTACAGACAGTGCGAGGAAGACAACAAAATGGTATAAAAAGATTTTCTTTCATTTGTTGGACATTTGTGTGCTAAATTCTTCCATTGTTTTTAAAATGAAGACAGGCAAATCTATACCATTCATTAAGTTTAGGCTAAATCTTGTAAAGCAGTTAACAGAAAAGTACTCTGACAATTCGAGACCATCATCATCTGGTCGAAGACCATTAAAAGATTCCAGTGGGCCAGTTCGCCTAACAGGAAAACATTTTCCCAAACCTTTACCTAGTACTGGTAAAAGAAAAATGGGTCAAAGAGGATGTCATGTTGGCAGATTGACAACTAAGAGAGAACAAAAAAGAAAAGTAACATCCTGGATGTGTGAAGAATGTGATGTTCCACTATGTCCTCATCCGTGTTTCAAGAAATATCATACTGTAAAAGTTTTTTAGACATGAATTTATAATTTTTAATACTACTACTGTATAATCTTTATAATTGTATATTTTAATTTCACCTTTCAGATTATTATAAACATACAGTAGACTCTCTCTATAACGATATTGAAGGGACCAAACGATTTCATCGTTATAGAGAGAGATCGTTATAAAGAGAGACTAATAACGAAACTGATTTTAAAAATGATGTACAGCTCAGTAATGCAGGTTTATTAATAAGACTCTGTAGAATAATAACATACAGTATATATTTTTAAACAGTACAGTAATTATCATTACAATGTCAAATTGATAAACTAAACCAATAAAATTATGACCAATTTGCTATATGGATACACAAAAATTAAAGAGTATTTTCTATTACTCTAATCAAAGACACTTTTTGTTCAACAGTAAGCACTTTACGTTTTTTTGAAAGCATGTTGTTTTCACACACACAAAAAACAAACGTACACACAAATGTAACCGCTAAAAGCGCTAAGAACAACTGACAGTCGAGATCCGATGTGAACAGCCAGACAGTGCGTGGCGAACTCAACTCCCGCCACTCCAGTCTCGACAATGCATAGGCAGCCGCTCAAGGTCAGACGTCAAATCACAATAGAAAAAACGGAATGCTCTCGTGACGCGCCTGGATCGGAAAACAAAAGACGTTAGTCGTTGAACTAGTGAGTCGGTTACCGCGATTACTAAGAAAGTAGCCAAATCTTGAACTGAAAATATCGTTATAGAGAGTGAGCGATATCGTTATTTAGAGAGAATAAATACATTGGCCTTATGGCAGACCAAACAAACTTTTACAAATCCATCGTTATAGAGGAATTATCGTTATAGGGAGAATCGTTATAAAGAGAGACTACTGTATATAAAAACAATTAAAAAAGCAGAATTATTATTGAATATATTTTTCACATCATATGATGTGCTTACTTTGTAATATTTTTTTAAAAAAAGGTTATTTTTAATTTTGCAAAAAACAATAGGTTTTTTACATAAAAATACAAAAGAAAAACAACCTATTGAATTTTTTGAAAAACCTAAAAAAAGTCACTTTTTTAGTTCCAAGCAGTGGGAAAAACTCACTGATGAAAGGGTTAAATGAATGAACAGTTGCAAGTACAAGTATCGCCTGTTTCTATAATACATTTACAACCAGGTCCAAGTTCAGATTTAGGCAATCTTGGTTCAGGTCTTCCATGTCAGATATATCAGTTTCCGGGAAATCTACTCATGATGATGTCGTAGCGGAGCTACTTAATATTTTCAATAAATAAATTCTTCGTGAGATTCCCCGGCATCGTATATACAGTCCAGCGGAAAATCAAAGTTCTACTCACCGAGTAACTTCTTGGCCCTTAAAAGGACCAACTCTTTGTGCGAAACAAACATCATGCGATTCAAACATCAATTTTCCTCACTTAACTATTTGCCCCTCAAAAGGGCCAACATCAGTCAGCGTCTTGCGATTTTCCCGTAAATGCCTTTTACGGGAAAACTCGTCTAAACGTCCTCAGAGCTTCACTCTATTACGTCCCCGGTCGGTATATTATCTGTCTGGCGAACATAGGCATGTTCGACCGCCAAGGACACGACGATATCGGCCGGCAATCTTCTATAATCTACGTTTGCTTTCCTTGGAAGTTGACACTTCATCTTCCGAGAAAGATACTAGCATTATTTAACCACAACTTTCTCAAGGACCGTTCCGACTACACACTGCAGCAGTCTGGGATAGGTCGACACGTTCTCCCACCAAGGACTCTGCGACATCACTGCGAACAGCTCCTTCACTTCTACCGTAAAACTTCTCCCTGCCGACAAGACCTAGTCTTACGGGAAAGTTATTCGGTAATCTCCCGCGAAACATCTATCGTAATATCTCAATAATCCCCAGTAAATTCAGTTCCCCGGTCACGTTATATATTTAGTGGCAAGAACAAAAACTAAATATATCATCGCACAAATGGCCGAAACAACAACTTCAAACTTTCTCGGCGTTCATCACAATGCGTCCGAGAAAGTTACAATCTCCCGCGTAACTTCTGACGAAAATATTTTAAGTCCCCACGCGAACTTAAGAACCAGCAACCGCCAACTTAAGAACACGTAATTCGTCGACTACGTTCCCCTAAGTGTTAGATTTCGCACCTACATGTTACTTTTCGCTGGAGAACTGTATATATACGGTCAAAATAGTCCAAAATATTATCTTCGTTCACCACCACACCAAGCGAACTCACCTAACGAACTACAACAAGCGAACATCCAAACCATCTACCGAAGCGAACTTACCAAGCCAACATCGAGCGATATCAAGCCTACAACTGCCTTCCAAGGGAAAACTGAAGTATTCACGCTAGAGGTACCTTGCCTAGCCAGGATCAGGACTTTGGCCGGACTAGTGCCAGGCGGAACCAACAAATTGGCCGGACTAGTGCCACCTAAGGAAAGAGAGAGTTACCCGATACATCGTTACGCTCTTCAAGCTTACACGGTCCTTCTTAGCTTAGTTGACGGTCCTTATTAGGGCCGACTTCATCCAGTTGTCTCTCGATCCAAGGCATTGCAGTCGTCTTGGTGACTGGGTAGTGCGAGCACTAATTAGGGCTACTGTGCTTCGCTTCGCAATTATTCTACGCAACGCAATGAAAACGACAGCGCAGCGCTACGCATCGTTCACAGGCTTCACCTGCAATCAAGCGCCCTTCAGGCTCACGTTCCCTAACATATTCGTCTCTTTTCAGGACCGAATTAGCGAGGCTTCACCTCACTGCCCTTCAGGCTACATTTTACCGAGGCTTCACCTCACGCCCTTCAGGCCACTTTTTCGGCACTTAAAAGGGCCTAACAATTTTTGGACTTTTGCCGCCCAGCTGAGCTAGGCCATAATTTTTATTAAATTCAAATTTCCGGGGCGGCAACAATGAAACACCAGAGTTTCAAAGAACTGCATCTTCAACAAGTTCCAATATTGTCGGAGGAGGAGGCCTGCAGCTGCTAAACTTTCTAGATCACATGGATCCTCAAATGAATGTAAATTGTATGTTAAAAATAATTTTTAGTTTTAGTCCAAAACCATGTTTTGTTGGCGCCTACGAATTAATCATTAAAATGGCCTATGGTCACTCAAAAAGTGCGCCTGGGTCATTCTTAAAAATCAGGCACATTTTTGTCCCAGGTCATAAGCTGCTTTATTTAAATGTCAATAAGTTTTTATAAATATTAACCTTAGAAGTGGCATGGTTAAAGCTAAAATTGGCCAGCCCGTTTTTAGAGTTTTGCAAGCATATTTTTAAAAATTCGCCAAAAATAGTAAATCCAAAAGTGTTCAACAGCTTTTTTGTAGAAGAAACTTCAAAGAATTCAAATATGCAACTAAAAATTTGTTTATTTTGAAATTGTAAAAGTTATTAGCTCAAAAACAAAAAATGTTCAGTAACAAAAGGAAAAAGTTCAACTTTAGGCCTACATAACAAGTAGTAAACATTTTTTGGTATTTTTTTCGTAAGCATAAAAAAGTTTCGTAATTTAGTTCTAAATAGAACTGTATAAAAACATTTATCAATTTCAAATTTTTTATTTTGAAAAAAACAGTTTTTATGTTCCAAGTACACGACTGGTAACAAACTTAGGCCTAGATTATAACGTCATTTACTAATTGTGCTTTGCCCAAAAATGAAATATTATTATAACAAAGTGTAGAGGATAAATCAAAGAAAATAACGGTATACTTGTCTTTCCTTAGTTCACAAAAGTGTTTGAGTTATATTTATTTGAATAACAAAATGACATCAATCTAATGAAAAGTCGCTAGTCTACACTCTGCGTATAGGATGGGACATTTGAATACCGTGGGAACCCACACGCTAGACTTCCTCACTAGAACTTAATAATTATGTACATTTCAACTGTCGTCTAGACAGACAAAAAACCGGTTATTTCTGGATTATTTCCCACCGTTACAAAATTCTGACTTTGCTGTACAAAATGGTGTAAGAAATCTGTCAAAACATTTGATATGGTAGGCGTAAAATCACTTGACAAATGGGCTGTTTCATTGGTTGAAAAACTGTCCAATCGCAAGGGTTTACAGTAATTCTTGGAAAAAATACAATTTTCATAGTGACATCTGATTAGTAGGCACCAACAGAAAGATAAAATCTTGACGAATCCAATGGTATCGTTATAATAGCCAAAGAAATATTTGTGTAGATGGTCTTGAACGTTGGAAGAAGTGGGAAATAACAGTACAATTGTATGCAGATTCGCGCACGGAAATAGCTCTAGACCGATTTTCATATTTTAAAACGATGATTACGTATGTAAATATACGTTTTATGAAAAAGTTGTAAATACAAAAATTAAAGTTTAATTCATTTCCTTTCCAATTGTGCCAGTTTTATTATGATTGGATAATTCTAAGTGAATTAATTAATCGAAAATGCAAATGTATGCAAATTCTCGCTAATTGTCGAAATAGTTGCATCTTGCGCCTGAGAGAACGTCACTTTGGGAAATCTGCCACTGGGAGGGTTGAGAATCTAGCTTAAAACTGTATTAAATCATTCATGTATTTACTTTTTAATAAAAATGTTAAATTTTATTAAAAAACTAAGTAACAGTATGTGAAATCTCACCTCCGTTACTTGTCCCCTGCATCTATGTTAATTACATTAAGTTTGATTGTAAAAGATATTGTAAAGGGTTTTGGTTTTTTAACAAGCTTAACAATTAAAAAAGATTTAAGAAAAAATAATTACTGTATTTTTTAATTAAAAAAATATTTTTTTTGTTCTTTAAACAAATTTTAAACTCAGTCCTCGGTTAAGACCTCACCTCCATGAATAAGTGTTATTAGTTCAATAAATATCTTATAGAGTGCTCTAGTACCTTTCTTCTTCATGTAAGAGGAACTGCAGCAGCCATCTTGACTCTTGTGCAGTTTTAGTTTGGAGTTGTATGATTGTACTATGTAATGTAAATGATAATAGTGCCAAGAAGGAATATTGACATTAACTTTCATCACCTCCGTTACTGGGGGTTTTAGGTAAGTTTTAATTATTTATAATTGTTATTTTTATTAATTTTGCTTGCAACCTAACTACACATTAACACTAAGGAGGTGGGAGAGCCTAACCTCAAAAGAAGCATCTTTACATTTAATTTTGTGAATGTTTCTCACCTCCGTTACTCTCACCTCCATGAAAAGCAATTTTCACGGAGGTGAGCATGTAGTAACGGAGTGTTGATCATTGATTATGGTTAGTTAAATAAGCTCTCCTTTTTATTATTAGAAAAGATTTGTACTTAAATAAGGTGGAAATTTATCTTGAGGTGAGATAGTGGCTTAAAAAGATTTTTTAAATCTTTAGTCTACCTACATTATCCAAAACAAAACGTTCTGCTTTATACATAAAAATTTTACTTTTTTGCTTATTATTTAAAAAGTAGTGATGAAATTAGGTAGCTATATATGCTAAGTGAGTAGGTTTACATTAATGGGTCATATTATAAACAAGTAGGCCTAATCATTATAAAATACTGGCAAAGTTTCATCAGCAATGACACCGAGGAAGAAAATGTCCGGATACTGAATTAAGTCACAAAACATAGCTCAACTTCTAGTTTTGATCACAGCCAAGTTAATTAGATACTTTTTATAAACGTTTAATGTTTTACTTTCTCCACCCTATACGTAGTATATATGGAGAAAGTATTGTTTTCGTAAAAATGTTCGAATTTGAATTTTCAGTAAAGTTAGTTGAATTATCTGTTTTGGTGCTCCCAGAACCCCAAAAAATTGTTTAGTGCAATTATCTGTGTTGGTGCTCCCTGAACCCAAAAATATTTTTAGTGGAATTTTTTGTTTTGGTGCTCCCTGAACCCAAAAAA
>JAGFPH010003326.1:89686-105955 GCA_018207615.1 Philaenus spumarius | reverse complement strand
TGTCGGTTTAGGAACCCTATGTCAGTTTTGGCGCACTTCCTCTAGTATTACTGCAAAATATCGTATTTACTCATTAAAATTACAATAAAAAGTATTAATGGTGTAAAACGTCTATTATTTGTTCAACCCTCCCTATTATCCGCCATTTTAGCTTATCCGCCCTTCCACCGGCCAGTTTATGGCGGATAACCGGGACTCTACTGTATTTTAATTTAATAAACAAACAGCTGACTTTACGGCCCTAGGGCAGAAAAGAGCTACTTTCGGCCTCCAAATGACGTTCCGAAAATAGCTGAAAACATCGTAGTGTGGTGAAAAAAATTTATTGAGCAATATGAGTTACTAAGTCTTCATCAAAAAATAGTGTAAAACAATCCAATTCATTTAAATCACAACTCAGAATTATATCAGTATTTATTCCTGATAAACTTTCGTCAAATTTGAATAGTTTAGGAATAAATCTAGAGGAAAAATTCCATTTAAAAACTTTAGATGGATCTTGGCATATATTTTCTTCTATAGTAATTATCGGATCTCCTACATCACTTTCGCTATCTATGTTTTCAATGTTTCTAATTACTATCTGATTTTCAACATTACATACCTGGTTAGCCACATTTACATTAGAAATATCTAACATTATAACCTCTTCCGTAAAATCAATTTCAATGTTATTGTCAACCTGCATATCTAGGCAATCAACGTTTTCATGTTCAACAATATCACTACTACACATATTGTTATTATTATTAACATTTTCCAAATTTTGTAAACTATAAAACCTCAAAGTCAGCAAAAATGTTAACATCACTTTCATTTTCTGATTCACTATAGTTCTCCTCTTCACTTTCACAATTCGTAATATATTCTAGTAATTGATTGTCATCAATTATATTACTTCTTTTGAGGGACATTTTGTAAATAATAACTTAAGTAAACTAATTACATTACATTATGTTTCCAACAAACACTTCAGAACAAACTCTACACTCTACACAGACAACAAAGTCAGCAATAGGCTGAAAGTAAGCACATCATATATGATGACTTCTATATAAACAGCTGGCAACTCAGTTAGGAATAAGTATGGATGCTACTAAAAATTCAGACAGATGCTACTAGATAGAAGCACTGGTCAGATAGGTTCCAAACCAATGATTTGTTCACTGAAGCAATTTGTATTAAAAAAACTCTATTGATGTGCTCACTCAAAATGGAAGTATTGCGTGTTGTTACATCATATGATGTGCTCACTGATGAAAAGGTTAAAGCTGTTTGTCCTGTAGTTTTGCTTTTGATGTCAAGTATCTTCTTCAAAGCATCAGGGCACTTAAAGCACTGTTTCATATGTTTGGTCATTTTATTTACATTGAACACTTTGTACTCCTTATTACAGTATTTGCACAGAACCCCTTTGTCTTTTGCTTTGAAAAAGTCCCAAACTGGCCCTTTTTTCTTACCCATTTTAAAATTAACCTCTTAAAAATGAAAAACTGATAGAGTTAAATGAAACCACTAGAATAATCAACAAATGAAATCAACCCATATAGAAAATAACACTACAAACTAACACCATCCACCGGATCCACCAATAATTGCTGACAGGTCTAAGGACAGAACAGATCAAAATGTGCTCAAAACAAAATGGACTAAATGGTGGAAGACATTATTTTACTACTCAGGGATGCCACTACACATTATCCTCTGTCCACAGCTAAATATCCCTCCCTTTTTTGTTTACCATAAGATTACTAAATAGTAGCACCAAAATGTTTATTCTGTTTATAAGTTATTATGCCTATTTACAAACGCTCAAAAAATTTAGGGTACATTAATACTTGGACGATTAGACCTAAATTATAAATTAATACCTAGCCTAATTAAAAAAAAATTACTATTCTTTCAAAAGGTGAAGGATTTCCATTGCCCTAAATTCAAATACAGCATTTTGTTTGAAATAATAAAATACTCATACTCTTACCTATTATATTAGCTATTACTCATATGCTTGATAATAATAAATACCCATTTGTTGGGTATTTTTGTATGACATTTTTGGGGAATTGAG
This sequence comes from Philaenus spumarius, assembly GCA_018207615.1. Taxonomy (NCBI): domain Eukaryota; kingdom Metazoa; phylum Arthropoda; class Insecta; order Hemiptera; family Aphrophoridae; genus Philaenus; species Philaenus spumarius. The sequence continues at coordinate 103,887 of JAGFPH010003326.1, read as the reverse complement.
TGGGGGGAGTTACTCAAAAAGGTACTATATTCTCTAAATAGCTCTAAATAAGGCTATTACTGAGTGTAATATGCTTAGAAATACTTAAAACACTATTTAAATCATTATTTCTCATAAATACCCTCATTTTGGGTATTTACCCGAGGAAAGGGTAAATACCCATTTTATATTTACCCACCTGCTGGGTAATTTACCCGGCCCACATCACTACGTGCAGCTATGGTATTGTACAGTACTAACACGGAATTTCAGATGAACGAAGGTCGGATAAACGAAGCCGTTGACAGTGTATGGGGATATGAAGTTCCTGTGCTGATTGTTGGCCATGCACTCAGTTCGTTCACCACAAGTTGTTGAATTTGAGACCGTACTTTGAGTTTTTGGAGAGGGGCCATTTCTTTGAAATAGGGTAACATTGATTTAAAGAAATGCTTATCATCATCTTGAGGTTCTTTAAATAGTTGTAAGTTTTTGTTTTTTAACAGTTCGTTTTTAAATTCAGACAGTGGGCTCCTTTTCTTGTTTTTCTTATTTTATCAGGTTGTACTGAATCTGGAGCTACACACACCTTGTCTTGAGATGATTCTTCTTTTTTGAAGTTTTGCCCGTTCCCGACATGGAAGTATCGGGGCAATTCCATAGTGTCGGACATAAATTTCGTAGACAAATTTCCTTTTTCATAAGCTGTATTATTAAGCTCTCACCATAAATGTCAAAACTAATAATTTTATTTAAAATGGGGACTATCTAGGTCGACATTCATAATATATTTGCCATAATATTTAACTCTTATTTATGAGCAGAAAAACATTTTTTTTCCCGGTGTCGGACGTAAATCAGAAAAATGTAACATTTCAGAATAATTTCCCTAAACTCTGTAAATTTTGCTAAGATATCTAAGCCAAACTTTTATTCTATTAACAGGGTATATTTCAATATATAATTACATTTATTTCACCCCAAATGGACAATTTTTTATGATTTTTTTTATTCAGTGTCAGATGTAAACTATTTGGTGTCGGACATAAAACGTCTGAATTTTTAATTAATTCAAAGTTTAAATAACTCAAAATAAAGCCAACATTTAGTTTTTTTGGATTATTTTGTATTAAAAACATTGTAAACATATATTAGGCTATAGTTAGGACTTATTTAAAAGTTCAGTAGAGCATCGATTATCCGAATTAAATGGGAATCACCTTGTCCGTAAAATCGATAATCTGGATAATTGATATTTACTTAAAATATGAGAAAAAGTAGTACAGTTGTACCTACATACCTTAGTACATTCTTGTGAGTTTTCGGTGGTCACATATCAATAAAACAACACTGGTACAACACTAAAAATTTTAATTAGGCCCTACATACTATACAGTATGTACATATATTTTTAAAACAGAAACTTGAAAAATTTCGCTTAAATAATTTAAATTTGTAAATACAGTACTGTAGCCTACATACAGTACTACAACAGTTGTAGGTACAGTTTAGTTATTTGGAGAAGAAATCAGAAAAAATTTTCTCCTTAAGTTCACAAACACGTTTTTTAGCCGCTAAATCTCGCAGTCTTTTCAACGATAGAAACTGAATTGTGTCACACTCTTCCTGATGCTCAAGCCACTTCATTTCCTTTTCAATGCACTGGAAAGCTTCGTCGTTGGTAGATACGTCGTCCTCACTGTTGTCATTTTCATCGTTTTCATCTTCTGGGGCAGCATTTTGTACTTGGTCAACTATTTCTTCGTCTGTAAGAAGCTGGTATTCTGAGTCACTTCCATCACAGCCAAGCCACTCTTCACAATCCTCAAATCCTGTGCCTCCTTCAGTATCTCAGTAATTTGAGAAACACCTTGGCTGCATTCAGTTTTATTAGAGACATCTTCATTAGCAGTATCGTCTGTAGCTTCTTCAGGAGAAAGCTTTCGCCAGACTTTTGACAGTGTTGTCTGTTTTACGGTATCCCAAGCATCTGCTGCCATATACATGCCTGGCCCTGGGTCATCTTCCCAAATGCACTCCTCGTGCTACCAGGCGCGTCCACAGTTTGCGGATAGTGGCACGACCAGCAATAGTCAACTGCAAGGTAAGTAGGTGAAGCCTAACGAATAAGCAGTCACAGACAATGAGGAGGTAGTCATCTCACCCCATGGTGGCTTCCTTCAAAACCATTGGGAGCTACTAAATCCCATGTATTTGGGCAATGAGCGCAACCCTTGGTAGTGTAAATGGGATAGGGTGAGACGAAAGTTCGCCCGACTCGTCCAACGTGGCTTGCCAACACGAATACTACGGGGGGGGGGGGCATCTTTCTGGTCGAAGGCTACTGCTCCAGCCAGTGACGGGGAAGCCTGCGCTGGGTGGTCGTAAGAGCATACCCCGGCAGAACTAAGCCTCACGAGTTCTTCCCTTAAAGCTGCCAGGAGGCCACGCAATCCCATGCTCCATGGGTAACGGGCGCATCCTAGCGGCAGGGTGTGAGGTAGGGCTACGCGTAAGCATACCTGATGGTTACTCGTCCAATGTGGCAGAGGTACCCCTGCCGACACGAGTACTACGGGGGAAGGATCCCCACTGGGCATTAACCAGTGCCTTCCACATGGAGTTGGTCTTGTAGGGGCAGTAACCTCGATGATAGTTAGAAATTAGGTCGTTAGGAAGGCCTCCTTTCTAACAAGTGGGTGTTGGTGGCAAGCCCACAGGTTCACATACACCGCACCTAGCACTTATTGTGTTAATCTCTTTACTATTTATTGTCATATACACGGCATCTTTGAGGCTACACAGTTCTTGGATGGATTCAGCGTTGTTTTCGTACCCTAGCAACAACATTCGTAACAGCTGTTTGTGGTAGTATCTTTTGAAGGCCTCAATAGCTAATTGGTCCATCGGCTGAAGGATTGAAGTTACATTAGGCGGTAGGAAAACTACATTAAACATATAATTTTCAACATGACTAGCAAAAATTTGCCAGTTTTCTTCTGATGTGTTTTTATTTCAGGGATAAAAACGGTTTCATACCAATCGGTTAAAATTTTGCTGTCCATCCAGGCACTTTTTTGATTTTTATATGTAAGGGGTAACTTTTTTATTTCTTAAAAACATCTTGGTTTTCTTGATTTACCGATCACTGTAAAGGCAGCCTGTGTTCGCTTGTAGCGTTAGCGCAAGTCATTGCTGAAATGCGCGATTTACTTGCTTTATATCCAGGAGCCGCTGTTTCAGATTTAGAAACCAAAGATTTGGTTGGCATCTTTCTTCAATACAGACCAGTTTCATCGGCACTGTAGATATTTGATCTGTCATAACCTTCCTTATCTAAAAGTTCTTTAAATGTTTCTTTAAAACGATCAGCAGCGACGAAATCAGCCGAAAGTTTTTCACCCTAAAAATATCTAACTCTCTTATCCCATGCCTGGATTTAAATCTTTGCAATCAGCCAGTAGTTGCCATGAAATCTGGATTGCCATTTAATCGCTTGTTCATTTCAAGTGCTTTTTCACATATTATAGGACCACTGATAGGTTGCCCTTGGCTTCTCAACTGCATAAACCATGATACATTGCCGATTTAAGCTCATGGTTTTCGGCCATTTTCATAGTTTTTCTATGTAAACTCCCATCTTCACTATCTAGAGCTGAAGCAAACTTTTTGATTGAGTCTCTATTTTTTTATGTCTGATATTGTAGAGGTCCCGACACCATACTCCCGAGCTACACTAGCCCCAACTTGCTCCCTTATTTAAACGTTCTAAAATCTTGAGTTTGTCGGCTACATTTAAAAAGCCAACAGATGATTATGAATATTTTAAATTATATTTGTATTAAGTTAATTCAGAAAATAACTACGATTTTCACTTGACATTTATCAAACAACAAAACATAAAACCTTGTTACTATCAATCTAATAAATTGGTAAATATATTCCAACACAAAAGTAATAGTAACTATCAAAAGTAATACAAAACAAACTGGAACCATAGTAAACACACATTATTTACACATAAAAAACAACAAAAATAAAATTCTTCTTTGTGTTATGACAATACGATTTACAATTGGCACAGTGTAAATCAACAAAACTTATATCTAGATAAAAAAGTAAATATTTGAACACTAAGTAGCGGGAACCTGGGATCCTTGACCCATATTTCAATTTATTATTTTAAATTATTTTCTGTATGAATTAAAAAATTTTTAAAAAAGCATCAATAAAGTCTTTAACATGTTGTGCACCTTGTGTTATGCTTTGTGGTCACAGTTTTAAAATTTAGAACAAATACAAAACAATTTGTAAAATGTTGCAAAAGGGTCAAGTATCCCAGAACCTAGGGATACCCAGAACCTAGGGATACTTGACCCAACAGTAAAGGATACTTGACCCATTGTATAATAATAGGATAAAGGAGTATGGAATACAAAAGCTTGTACTGTCAAAAACAATTTTACTTATCAAACTCAAAAACAAAAAGTGTTAAACATAAAACTTGTGACACAATAATTTTATTAAGTCTAAATTTAAAGACACAGTTCAATCTGGTCCGGGTCAATCACTGAAATTTCTTCAATAGCCTACTGCCTGGCAAGTAAATTTAACTACAGTAGAACCCCTCTTAACCGGTCAGGTCGGGACCGAGACCCTGGCCGGTTACGAGTTTGGCCGGTTGATCCGAGGTTCCCGTAAAAAATAGATTTTAGTTCAAAAATAACCTACAGTACATATTTCATAAATAATAAAGGAAATAAGACGTCATTGCAACTGATTCTATTGTATGTACTGTACATACACACACAAACAAACACTAACAAATTACATGTAAACATTTTAACTTCCCTCGCCTCCTTTTCTCCCCTCCTGTTTTCAAGCACTTTTGCTCTCACGAAATTCAGTAAAGGTTCCGAGAAATAAACAGATGAAGAAAGAGAAACAAAGGATGCCGCTTGGTTAATTGATTCCAAGAAAAAATAATACAGTTGCCGTGGGAAGCAAGATTTGATCCCCCCTCTTGCTTCCGCGGCAAGAATCAATCGACAAGGCGGCTTCCTTTGTTACGCTCCTCCTTCCCCCTTTTCCCTGCCACAACATTAACACATACAGTAGCACAAATAACATTGCGTCATCCCGAAATGTCCGTCAAATAATCGATGTTTGAGACTTCGGCCAGTTAATATATTTGATTTTTTTGTTTCTTGAAATAGGCCGGTTAAGCCGAGGACCGATTGATCCGAGGCCGGTTAAGAGGGGTTCTACTGTAACTTAAAACAATGGTTTACTCAACAACAAACTCAAAAACAGTGTTAAACATAAAACTAGTGACTATCATTTTGGTAAGTAAAATTGGTGTTTGAAGACGCAGTTCAATCTGATCCGGGTCAATCACTGAAATTTCGTTAATATCTGGTCATTTGAAACGACTACCTTCAATTCTTCTTGCAAACTTTACAGTTACTTCGAAATTAGAACTCTCTTGCACTAAACCAACAAAGTATTTAGAGCTTCGTTTAGAACAGTATTTGACAACAATCCAGTCATTCACTTTCGGTAGGCTTGTATCAAATAGGCCTATTTCATCAATTTCCAAATCCAATTCACGCTCGCTCAATTCCAATTCAGATGCATAATCGCTCAAGTCTACACTTGTGTCACTGTCAGTTTCTGGCTTAAGCCTATTGTTTTTCTTCCCTTTAACATTTTCTCCAAATAAATCCTTCTTTGCTCTTTCTTCCTTTTTTCGTTTTTTCTCTTCACGTTCTCTATCCTTTATTTCAAATTGAATTTTATTCGGAGTGTCGGTCGCTATCATAGTTTTTCCTTTCTTTCTTCCCCTATTAGTATTTTTCCTTGTCCCAACTTTAGGATAAGGCAAGATATTCTCGGGACTTGTCACACAAAAACTGATTGAAGGTTTTGAACAAGCAGGTCCTTGATCAGGCAGGACTATAAAATGTGAAGTGGTGGATTGCGCAATGGATTCATTTAGACTTGCAGGTTGTGAGGTCCCTCCTGCATTTAGAAATACTTTCTGGATTCGGTCGGTCTGTAATTTCTGAGCATAAAAAGTCTTCATCTGTAAATTTGTTGTCGTTGAAAGGCCAAATACCAGTAGCCACAAAACCACTTAAAATGTTTGCAGGCGTAAAAGACTGTGGGGATGTTTTCCCAACTAGTCCTGCTATGTCGTAGATTGTTAGTGGTGTCCCTGGTTTTTCTATTGTAAGTCTATTGGTTACGTGGGTGTTGTAGCATCCTTTAAATGATGAGTACACAGCTACATCTAAACGCTGCAGCCTATAAGAACAGTGAGGCGGGAATGCCAACATCACAATCCCATTGCCTCCAGCATAGTTAATTGCTGGAAGGGATATATGGCTCTTGTGATTATCTGTTAATATATCTGTTAATAATAAACAAAAATAATGTTAAAAAACAATATGAACTATAAGAGAAAAACATCTTTGGATTACTTACATATAAAAAACAACGAAAATAAATTCTTCTTTGTGTTATCACAATACGATTTACAAAATTGGCACAGTGTCAATCAACAAAACTTATAATACCTAGGTAAAAAAGTAAACATTTAAAGACTAAATAGTAATATAAAAAAAAAAAAAACAATTATGAACTATAAGACAAAATATAATTCACAACACTGAAAAAAAATTATGCATGTGTGCCACAGTTCACAATACAATTATTTACACATAAGTTTTTATCTAGATAAAATAGTAATATCTTAACATAACGCAAAAACAAAATTTCAAAATCTACAATGCAAAATTACGAATAGAAAAACTTGTCAGAATAACATAATTGGCACACATCTAAGTAAAGTACAAAGTATTAACAATTTTAAAACTAGGAAGTTAATTTGAAAAATTTGTAAAAAACACGATTGCCTTTTAGAATGATTTTTGGAGGATGCAGTAATACTTTAATTTGATTCACATGCATCGATGCACAATCATCTTCATTTACTACATACAAATTGTTATCTTGAACACTCACGCTTTCATGAACTTAACATCAATTTCATGATTGCTTGGTTTGCTTTGGCATATGCCAATAAACTGCTGTACTTTTGATTTTTGATTTGTATTTTCTAATTCAACAATGATGTAATCTCCTAAACCTAATTTGTTCCGAATAATTTCTGTGCGGAGTAATCACAGAGTTCTGGGATTGTAGTTGGTGGGGACAGTTGTTCCAAGTTCTTATCTAAATCTTCTTCTTCATTCTCCAATGATGTGTAGACGTCCTCAACTGTAAGTTTCCTTTTTTTGCCTGTAGTTATACTTCCATTATATCTTCGATGTCGTGGCACTATTGGGAAATACTTCGCAGAGTGAAGAATGTGAACAATGGATTGAAGGAAGACATGAAAAACAAAACCTCAGGGCAGTCATAAATCCAAATGAATATGTAATTTGGTGAACCTGCATTATTCCGTTGATGGGTAGGAGTGCCACCTCTGCTTTCATTTTTTCTATATCTATTGTTTTCACTTCATATAAAGCTGTTTTGCAATCTTTTAATGCATCTACAAAATCTCTGGCAGATATTATGTAAATGCCATAAGACACCCTTTTGTCAGCTAGCCTCTTCAATGTGCCATCAACGCCATCCATTGGTCCCTTTTCGTGGCCTGCCTCAGTAAAGTTCCAGGTCATATATTCTAGTTTTTCAAAATATTTATGAACTATTGTCTAAAGCAGATGGATGTTTGTTATGTTCCCGTATTGGTTTGTGGGAATGTCAGAGATATAATGTATGGTCTTTACGTTAGGAAATTGAAGGGATGAATTCTCCAACACTGGAATCATGTGAGCCCACACAGCATGAGCTTGATGGTCAATATTATTTGAAACAGATGCAAAACAAAATGACTGAATTTTTCCTTTGTTATTTGCAAATCTAACACCGGTGTTAAGTGACAACTGTCGTTTAGAAGCTCCAAAATTAAAAGATTGCATTTCTTTTTCAAGTTTAGTTATGTAACTTTCGGAAAAATCTATCCGGAAAATTAACTCGCCTGTTGAAAGCTTTTCAATTTTTTTCTTAATTTCTTCCATTTGATGTTTAGCATAATAAACATGTTTTAAAAAAATCATCAGCTCTTAGTGTAACTCGGCCTTTAATTCAGACACTTTCTTGACTAGTATTTGTTTTACCGTTTTCTTTATGATATTTTTCCTGTTCTTTAATACTTTTTCTTCCTTTACGGTTTTCTATTTAAAATATTTAACCTTAAAATCCTCTTCAAAAAAAAAAAGAATAACTTATTTTCATTGCAATGTTTACATTTACTCAGCATACATTTCTTACTTCCTTGAATTCCATGATGTGACGCTACAATTAACTCAGAAAGGTATTGTGAAACATTTACAAAACTAAGGTGAACGATACAAAACAAGCATCGAGGAAAACTGAGCTCAAAAGTTTTGTTTTTCTACGACAATGCTCGCCCATACACAGCTAATTGAACTCGAGAGCTCTTGGATGGGAGGTGTTTGATCACTCATCGTACAGTCCGGATTTGGTGCGGAAACTAGTGGTTTAAATCCATGGGGGTAGATTTCTTTGGAAAGCTTGTGCATCGTTATGTTGGCTCAATTTGAATGGCGGCTATAGAACAATAGTTTATGATTATCCCTTTCAAATGTATAAAATATACTTTCTTTTTTTTTATTTGGTTGTTTTTTTAGTTACTTTTTTGACAGCCCTTTTATAGTAACGCTTTGAACTAAAACAGTTTGTATTTACAGGTCATTGTACAGAAATCAAGAAGAATGAGTGTGTTTACAAAGAAAATGAGTCTCATAACTGGAAAAACTGACTGGGTACTGCAAAATGAAGACTATGATTTCCATCAAGAAATTTCAAGATCAGCTTTTGGAGATATGCTCCATGATAAAGAAAGAGTAAGTAGTTTGAATTAAAAAATAAACAGGCAAGTTGGACTTCCGCACCAACGGTTCTGTACCACCAGTCATTCTGAAAATTTTACCGAAATGATACACCAACTGTAATACTCCCGTAATTTATAGAATAAATTATACATCGGTGGCCAGGACCAGTTAAATGAGTTGTCGGTTCTCAAGCTCAATATTGCCATACCCCCTGAATAGAAAACATGTTTCACAAAATTTTGCCTTCAGTTCTTTCAGAATTAGTTGGGATGGTGGGGTTTAGCAACATTTTCTGAAATATCATACAATTTACATAACACAAATTTAGAAAGAAAAAAGGTATAATATCCTTAAAATAAGCCTAAATGTCCCACTGACAATTTCGTCAAATATTAACTTTTAAAAAAATTTAAATTGGCCCTTCTAAATTTGAAGCAAAATATTTTTAAAGTTCTAAGTACTGAAATACGTGTGGGTTAGCATGATTTGTAAGTTTTCATTGATGCATGAAATCTTGTAGAGTCGTAGGAAGGTCTAACGGCAATGTTCGTTAATATGCACAGTTACCTGGCAAAGACACTTGACACAAAGTAATTAGTTGAGTTACCAAATCAATACATAACACAGTTCACAGTTTATAATATAAAATATAAACAAATTAGAACACTCAATTTAGTAATTTTACAGCTTTTGTCGTTAACAGGCGGCATTCACTATTGACGTCTTAAGCAATATGATACAAAAACTTATGAACTCTAAAAATTTAGACCAAGTTATGCGAGTTTATCGTTTGGTAGTGATAACCTATTAAACAAGTAACAATGAATTGTTAGTGAATAAAGAAAAACTAATTATTGTGTTCTTAGCAGCATTATACACAAAGTAGTCATGTGACCAGGAAGGCAACTATACTGAAGCTACCTTAACGGGTGTTGCTAGGTGGTGAATTGTAAAACTTTGGTAATAATGTCCTTTCGACGGGTACACATATTTAAGCATAGAACAATTATTATAGTACACCAATTTTTCAACATGCAGAATCCTGTCTCAGTAAATTTAGCTAATGTTTCAGAATGACAAATATTTCATGGCTTTGAAATCAGCTATTCTTCAAACACAACAGAGTGGCAGGAAAGCAATAGTTCTGGATATAGGGACCGGTACTGGACTGCTCTCAATGATGGCTGCACATTGTGGAGCTGAACATATCTTTGCTTGTGAAGTAAGTAAGAATGTTTAAGCTATTCAGAAATTGTTTTCCATTTTACCAGTAATTGAAACTGAAAACAGTTTAAATAATTATATATAAAAGTTTCTTCCATGTCTGTATTATATTTCTACACAGTCACATTCAGACATTTTGTCATACAGTGACACCAGCTTTTGTATGCTTCCATCAAAGAACAGTCAGAAATTGACTACATTCATAAGCCCTTCATTTTTATGAGGAGATGATTACCACTGGGTGCGAAGTCGGGGCGATATGGCGGGTGGTTCACTTAACTATTTTTTGTGCTGAGTGCAAAATTCTGATATGAATGCTAACAACTCCCTTTTTAAGCAGTTTTCTTTGTTACAATAAGTAATCTAGAGCACCGGATATGCTTAAATGACTAATTTGTGGTTTAAACTCACCGCCAGCAATCCTTTTTTGAAGTAATCCTTCTACTTCAAAAAAGGATTGCTGGCGGTGAGTTTAAACCACAAATTAGTTTTCTTTGCTTAGTTTTATTGCCTTCCTAAGAATTTTCAGGAAAACAAGCAAAACTTATTTTCAAATACTTACAATAATTTATTTTTGAAACAGAACAACTTTAAACATTTGATTGTCACTATTCAAACATTTAAATCATAATACTCCTGATGTTATTGATAACTAGGAGTTTATGGATCTTATAGCCTTTTACGTCTATGTGTGTTGTATTCACCGTTAGATCTAATTTAATTAGAAACAAAGTCAGCTGTGTTTTTATTTTGTCTGATACAATCTATTGTAAACCCAATACACAAAGACCTATAGTGTAAACCTACTAGTGTAGAGTGTAACTCAATACTATTGTAGACACCATTTATCTGTTAGAGCTCCAAAAGCTGAAAATTAAGAGAATTATTAGGCCTATTATCAAGTTTTGCCACTTAGTATGCTGACTTAAATACTTTTATAGTAGGCTCAAGATGGGATGCATTTATTGTTTCTGATTTGGCCTTTGCTGATATGGTATTGGCTATCATGTGACTTGTTGACTGTTTGTGCGTAAAAATTGTTAGGAGAACATGGAATGAAAAAGGGGAAGGTTGATCTTTGTTTACATAGGCTGAAATACCTCTACTTTCTGACTTCTTTTGCACTACATTACCTTGTGCGTTCGATTGAGCATCAACTTTTCAGTAAATGTGCTAAAATTTTAATACTAGTCTTCAATTTTCAAAAAGTTTGACACTATAGATTTTGTATATTCAAATTTACCATAAAACACTCTTTGACCTCCACTACACCCCTAAAACACCAGCTGACTTGGGCTATATCTTTTTCAGAAATCAACTTCTTAGTTATAATTATTTGAATGAGTCCAAAGTAAATATAGCTCTGTTGTTTTTCAGGCTTTCTCGCCAATAGCACAGTGTGCAGTTGAAGTGATAAAAAACAATGGCTTTTCTGATCGCATCAAAGTAATTAGCAAACGTTCTACAGAGCTTAAAGTAGGACCTGATGCAGATTTGCCATTCAAAGCCAATATTTTAGTTGCTGAAGTTTTTGATACTGAATTAATAGGAGAGGGCGCCTTACCAACATTTAGTCATGCAGCTAAAGATCTTCTTGAGGTAACAAAAATAATAAAACTCCACTCTAAACTTATGTTTGCTAATTAGTTTTTATGTCTTAACCTTTTCTAGTCCATTTATTTGACACTTGACTGCTCCACCAGATCAAATTAAATTATAACTGTTTGCAGAGGTATTTTTGTAAATTTGCCAAACAATTATTACATTAAACATAACTTATTATTATTGTCCTCTACAGAGTGTCCCCGAACTCTCTGGTCCCCTTTTCTGGATTTGTTCCTGGGATCGAGACAAACATATTTCACAATATAAACATGTGCTTATATATACGGTGCTTACTGTTTGTCTATATGTTTTTTTTTACAAAATAATTGATATCTGGAGAACGGTTTGACCAAATGAGTTCAAACATGACATATAGTTATACCTAACAATGACCTATTTTAAGTAAAATAAAAGATTATATCCAATCATTCGACTGAAAATGGCGACTGAAAATTTCAAACCTAAATTATCCAAAAACCGTACATTTTAACAAAAAATGTCAGGACACCTTTTTTGTAGCACTTTCAATTCGCTATCGAATGGTGTAACTATCAAAACAATCGGATGAAGGATAATAGTTACTTATGTTTTTTGCTATTCCGACTATTGTTATAACTTAATATAATTACAACTTACCGTCGTCAGTGCAGTGCGAGACAGTGGGCCCGTGGGACATGTTATTTGTTATATAAGTTAAGTTTTTAATTTAATTTATTGTAAATGTTTGTGTATAAATATGTTTAGTGTTCTGTGACAATGGAGTTATATATCAAACGAATTTTAACTTAAAAATGGCTGAGTAGCCGAATTTATGGCCGGAAATTTATATGACAAGTGACGACGGTAAGTTATAATTATATTAAGATAATATTTAAGTTAAAGATAATAACAGCATGAGTAACCACAATATTGGGTGTTTTGCATACTTTAACTAAGATATTTATGTTTATATAGGATGTTTCATAATGTCCTTGGACCACCATACGGGATGCATCCCATGCGCAAAAAGTGTTTTAATATGTACTCAGTGTTTATGTTTATGTGGTTTTTATGTAATGTTTGACGACCTCGCAAGAGTGATATGTGTTTTATGATGGAGTAAATCTCCGAAACGCGTCATAAAACAAAGAGAAGAAAGTCACGTGACGGAAATAAAGTAAGTAATTAAACTTAATTTCATAATGACTCTGCAATATTCTAGGATATGATTCAGCACATAAAATGAGAAAAAATCAATTAGACATGTGTCCGGAAAGGCTTTGTTTTCCCCATAGACGCCATTTTGTTTTTTTTTTCCCCTCTAAAAAATTTGTATCTAGAGAACGGTTTGACTGATAGAGTTCAAACTTGGTATGAAGTTTAACCTAACAATGATCTGTTTTAAGTCAAATAATCGATTAGACTATATCCAATCATGTGTTTCAAAATGGCGGCTGTTTGAAAATGTCAAATCTGAAGTACCCAAAAACCGTACATTTAAAAAAACAAAATGTGAAGACATCTTTTTTGTAGTTTTTTTTATTCTGTTTCGGATGAAGGATAATAGTTGTTATCTGTAGTAATTGGTTTGTTCAACCCGGTATACTATACCAATACAGTAAACCCAACAATATTGTAGTTATGTATGTGAATTAAAAGGGCTACAAAAAAGGTGTCTTGATATTTTTTGTTAAAATGTACGGTTTTGGGGTAATTTAGATTTGAAATTTTCAAACTGTCACCATTTGAAACACATGATTGGATATAATCGTTTATTTTATTCAAATTGGTCATTATTAGGTATAACTTTATGTTAAGTTTGAACTCAATCGGTCAAACAGTTCTCTAGAATCATTATTATTTATATTATTATTGTATTATATTATTATTTATATTATATTATTATTTTGTAAAAAAACACATACAGACAGACGAAAAAGTAAGCACCGTAGACTCATGTTTATACTGTGAAATATGTTTGTCTCAATCCCAGGAATAAAACCACAAAAAGGGACCAGAGAGTTCGGGGCACCCTGTATAAAGCAAAGTATCTGAAACTCAAGTAGCTAACTTTACAGAGAGACATATAAAACTGTAAATAATTGTTAAAATTGTTTCATCCTTAATATTTAATTGAATTTTGTAAATACTGTAAATCTTAAGAAAAGGTTGGTAAATTTTCTTGGAAACAAAAAAAAACATTGAAACTAATAACTAATACAAATTTAGAAAGTTAATGTAGAATTAAAACATCAAATTTGTTTAAATATAGCTGATTACATAAAATTATGATAAGACATAAACAATGTGTAGCTAAAAAAACATAACACTACACTATTTACTAAAATGAATTTAGAATTGTTTGATCATAAAACTAAAGAAATGGTAAGCATAAATCTTATCTTCTAAAGCGAGAGATAATTGTCTGTCTGCTAAATGAATCTGGAATCTCCGTCTAAGGATTTTTGATTTTTTGATTTTATATGG
>JAGFPH010003326.1:63953-89586 GCA_018207615.1 Philaenus spumarius | reverse complement strand
AAAAAATTTTATTTTACATCTAAAACATTTTACAACTTAAGTGGATTGTTTAAATTTGCTTACTCAGCATCACTCTCTTCGTCACCATTGTTTCCTTGTTTGCAGTGTAAGCAAAGAGTCTGTTTTTCTGTGTGTTGTTTACACACAAAGCGTGAACACAAACTACACTTCATGGTCGCTGATGAGTTTTTCTTCCGTCCACACAACCAGCAGGTACCCTTCTTCTTTGCAGGCTGCTCAGCTACATCCTCTTCCTCTAATGGTCTTCTGTTGTAACACTTACGTCCATGTCACAGAGAAAATAATAAAGTAAGAAATGAGTCGGCTGTTTCCTATAGTGACTAAAGGAACAGAGATTTGGTCTAAATGAATAATGACGCAATACTAAATAATATTAATCATTTTAATTTTCATATAATTAAATTTCTTAATGACGCAAAGTAATTACAGTAGAATCATTCTTTCTTTTATAAACAAATAATAAAACATAAAAGCAGACTGTAAAAGTAGGTAATGTAAAAGCAGACTTAAAAAACATATTAATATATGAGCGTGTGTAAGAAGTGAAAATTATACAGAAACTTTGTTTCAAAAAAGTAGTGCGTTATAAGCGAACAATGTGAAGCGGTATTTAAAATTATAAACAGTTCGATAAATAAATAAATAAAAAAGAATATAATAACAGTACATAGCACAATTTAATATGAATCGAGAACTTAATATGATAGTATGTACAGTGATCATGGAAGCAATTGGAAGAGAGAGAGAGGAACAATCTGTGTATGTGAAAGAACACAGATGTCAAAAGATACGGAACGTAATGGAACGTACTGGTTTTCACTGGGACGAATTGGAACGTACTTGTGGCAGGGACTTTTATCAAGATGGCGATATAGTTCATTTATGCTGCATGAAGCCGGCGTGTGTAATTGCAAGAAAAATGTAATTTTCTTTGTTAAATAGTGACAAGTTTGGTCTCAATGTGAAGTAGATATACTGTATAGTTGGAGTGATTATGGAAAATCAAATTGATCAAGGAAATTGAGTGTTTCTCGACTGATAATTTTTCGATGTGCTTTGGCGGGACTAGCGTGGGGTAAGCTGGAGAAGTGAATTGAATTTACGACAAAAATCCTAGGTAAAGAACAGTGCGACGAATAAAACAAGTGAAACTGTAAGTAGAAATGGCCATTGGACATATTTTAGTCTGCAGGTATTAAAATTTTTCAATTTATTAAAAAGCTAACTTCATTTAACTTCTATTGCGTCATTACTTAAGATATGGTTCAGGAAACTTTGTATAATTGTAAATAATTTCTTGACTTGTTTGTACATATGTATTACTATGTTTATGTTTCTTAATTGCTGTAAATATCCATTTTATGATCATGTTTGAGTAAATAGTTGTTGTCTTGCCGCAATGCCTTGAATTTCTTTATGTAGCCACGAATGTCCGTTTAGCCATTACTTTATTAGCCAGGTTCTCACCCCTAAGAAAATTAAACTAATTAGTAAATATTTTTTGAGTGATAAGTAATTACAAGTAAATATATGCAGACTAAGCATAAGTGAGGTTATATGTGGATTATCGAAAATATTATGATTATTATTTTTTTTATTAAGATTATGGGAGTTAGGTAAGGTGAATTATAATAAGGTGAATTATAGTAAGGTGAATTATAGTAAGGTGAGTTGAAGCAAGGTGAGGAAAATAATATTGTTCTACGTTGAGACTTGGAGAAAGATGTTATGGAGAGTTAAAGTGGGCGATGATTTATTTTAGAAGTGAGGCAATGGGCCTAGGAGGTACATAGGTGATTTTGAGTATTATATAAGCGACGATTTTTCTTTTTAAAGTGAATAAGTAAAGGAGGTGATGAAGAGATATCAGTAGTTATTAGATAATCCACATATAGCGTTTTTATTTTTGATTTAAGACATATTTTTTTTTTATTTTTGAACTTTTTACCGAACCCCACATTTTTTTTAACACAACATTCATTTATTTTTTTTTATTTTTTGTAACCTTAAGTTACAAAATGGCTTTCCCAACGTGGGGCTGAATAACAAAAGCAGCTATATTTTTATTTTTGTAACCCTACGTTACACTGTATATTGCCAAGAAAGAGTACAGGTCAATAGGAAGTGACTTTATTTTAGCTCTTGACTCTAAATGGCTTCTCATCAAACTCATAGCGAGGTTCTTTTGAAAGACTTTTCTTCTTGGAGGAAGTTCACCATTGATGTTAAAATTTAAAATCACCCTGGCATTGATCGATGCTATGTTCATAAATATGAAAAAGAGGGCAAGGGGCCAGCGTCTTGTGATTCTTGACACTGAGTAAGCAGCACACATTTTGTCACATGTGTCAACTCCTCCCTTAGTCTTATTATAATCTATAATTATTTCTGGCTTACCAGTGTCAACATCTGTAACTGCAGAATCATGCATTGTGGATAATAGTATAACGCCTTTGTTTGGCTTGGTCACGTAAGACACTAAGGTTTTGTCAAACTGAAATCCGTACATTGCACTTCCAACTTTTTTACTTTTGTTGGGTAAAAATGAGGGAGGTATTGCTGCTTTGTTTGTTTTTAGTGTGCCAACTAACGTCAGTCCTTTTTCTAGTAAATAGTCAGCCAAAGGAATGCTGGTATACCAATTGTCAGTGGTTACATTTTTATTGGAATTTTCAATGGGTTTTACGAGCCTTTTTACAATGTCAAGTCCGCTGTTTGAAGCTTCATATGGTCCAGGTGGCTGCTTACCACAGTAGACTTCGAAATTACTGCAATAAAATGTCTTAGCGTCACACAAAGCGAACATTTTGAGGCCGTATTTTGCCGGCTTGGCCAGCATATACTGAACCCACGAGCATCTGCCTCTAAAGCGATGTAGCATTTCGTCTATTGTAACGAATTCCCCTGTATTGTAACAGTCAATGCAGTTTTTAGCAAATAAATCTAAAATAATCCTAATGGGTGCAAGCTTATCAAATTCCTTACGTTGATTTCGAGTAGCCTTGTCGTCAAAGCGAATGCACCGCAGTAAAAACAAAAAGCGATTATAACTCATTGCTGCTCGAATTATTGGAATACCAGTTCCATCTTTGGCCCAAAGTTCAGTTACATTAGCATGAGCACTTTTTTTGATCCCTATTAGATAGAGCACTCCAAACAAAGCCATTATTTCTGCCCTATTGGACGGTAAACAATCTCTTGGTCTTGCAAAATTTTTTGCAATTGACGTTATATACAAATTAGTATATGTCAAAATCTCGTCAATCATTTCAACTGAAATCAATTTCAAAAAAGCATCTATTTCATTACTTACATTTTTAGCTATCTGTTTCGGTCCAGGTAGTTTCTTCACAATGTTACGGTTTTTAGTCTTACTAATGTTTGCTACGGGTGTAGTACACCAAATAGTCTCTCTATCCTTACCAAGAACAAATTCCTGGTCATCCAACAGCTCTTCAAAATCCTCTTCTCCACCTTCAACCTCACTGTTATCGGAAAGATGGTTGTACTCAATATTCTCATCACTGTCAAAATCCGTATTTCCATCTTGAAACACGTCTATATCAACTTCATCTGAACTCTCTTGCAGTATACGGTCAACTTCACTTGAACGAAGATAGTCCGACATGTCTAATTAGCATAAGTAATGTTCACTAACACAATGTATGTAGGTATCACTAATACATAACTAAATTTATTAAAAAAAAATACGAAAACTAACTACAGGAATACTCGCGCGTTGTAAAAAGTACAACAGGCACGACGCGTACTGCTCCAAAGTTCGCTGGAAATTGGTTGACCTTGAGTGGGTCGTTGTCCGATGGTGAAAGGTAGGGGAGGGGATGACAAAGGAATACCTAGCTCGTGAAGCCCGTCACTCTAAAGGCTAAACTTAGATACAAAAAAAACGTCGACTGTTGTACTTTTTACAACAGCGCGAGTGTCGGAAGGTTAACAGGCGGCATGCACTATTGGCGTCTTAAGCAATATGATACAAAAACTTATGAACTCTAAAAATTTAGACCAAGTTATGCGAGTTTATCGTTTGGTAGTGATAACCTATTAAACGCAGCAAGTAACAATGAATTGTTAGTGAATAAAGAAAAACTAATTATTGTGTTCTTAGCAGCATTATACACAAAGTAGTCATGTGACCAGGAAGGCAACTATACTGAAGCTACCTTAACGGGTGTTGCTAGGTGGTGAATTGTAAAACTTTGGTAATAATGTCCTTTCGACGGGTACACATATTTAAGCATAGAACAATTATTATAGTACACCAATTTTTCAACATGCAGAATCCTGTCTCAGTAAATTTAGCTAATGTTTCAGAATGACAAATATTTCATGGCTTTGAAATCAGCCATTCTTCAAACACAACAGAGTGGCAGGAAAGCAATAGTTCTGGATATAGGGACCGGTACTGGACTGCTCTCAATGATGGCTGCTCATTGTGGAGCTGAACATATCTTTGCTTGTGAAGTAAGTAAAAAAGTTTAAGCTATTCATAAATTGTTTTCCATTTGACCAGTAATTGAAACTGAAAACAGTTTAAATAATTATATACAAAAGTTTCTTCCGTGTCTGTATTATATTTCTACACAGTCACATTCAGACATTTTGTCATACATTGACACCAGCTTTTGTATGCTTCCATCAAAGAACAGTCAGAAATTGACTACATGCATAAGTTCTTCATTTTTATGAGGAGATGATTACCACTGGGTGCGAAGTCGGGGCGATATGGCGGGTGGTTCACTTAACTATTTGTTGTGCTGAGTGCAAAATTCTGATATGAATGCCAACAACTCCCTTTTTAAGCAGTTTTCTTTGCTTAGTTTTATTGCCTTCCTAAGAATTTTCAGGAAAACAAGCAAAACTTATTTTCAAATACTTACAATAATTTATTTTTGAAACAGAACAACTTTAAACATTTGATTGTCACTATTCAAACATTTAAATCATAATACTCCTGATGTTATTGATAACTAGGAGTTTATGGATCTTATAGCCTTTTACGTCTATGTGTGTTGTGTTCACCGTTGGATCTAATTTAATTAGAAACAAAGTCAGCTGTGTTTTTATTTTGTCTGATACAATCTATTGTAAACCCAATACACACTAAATCTATTGTAAACCTACTAGTGTATCTAGAGTGTAACTCAATACCAGTGTAGACACCAATTATCTGTTAGAGCTCCAAAAGCTGAAAATGATCAGAATTATTAGGCCTATTATCAAGTTTTGCCACTTAGTATGCTGACTTAAATACTTTTATAGTAGGCTCAAGATGGGATGCATTTATTGTTTCTGATTTGGCCTTTGCTGATATGGTATTGGCTATCATGTGACTTGTTGACTGTTTGTGCGTAAAAATTGTTAGGAGAACATGGAATGAAAAAGGGGAAGGTTGATCTTTGTTTACAATGCTGAAATAGATCTCTCACACATCTGCTAACCTCTACTTTCTGACTTCTTTTGCACCACATTACCTTGTGCGTTCGATTAAGCATCAACTTTTCAGTAAATTGTAATGTCTCAAATCTCAGTAATACAAAAACATTCATTTCTAACAGTCTAGTATTATAGCCTAGAGAACCCTATGTCAATATATAAACAAACACCAGTACCAATCCCCATGAAGAAATGAAAGTCAGATACTAAATTAGAAACACTATATTTATTATTTATGTAAAATTTGTCAAAGACACTATGCAAGAACTCAAGATGGTTAAAAAACGTATTTAGTTAAGTTATGTCAGCCATATTTTGTAGGCAACTAAACCATTGTAAACACGAGTCAAGTAAAAGACCAATAATGTACCATGTAATTTAAATTATAAACAAAAACACGATAATCCAATGTATAGAACGTATTCTAAATGTAAGAAAATATTTATGAAATAATTAATAGTTATTTATATACCGTAGGTTATTATTATTCTCAAAATATTCACAATAATTAGTTTAACATATGACACAAGTAGTACAACGTACACTAAAATTCAAAAGGAAGTAATTATTTGATCGGGTTAATTAAAATTATTACAAGTAAATAAATTTTATGCTTTAAACGCAAGAACAAATTAATTCCATAATTGTTTTAATCAACAAAGAAATACTTTAGGTATAAAATCCATTGAAAACTATTTTCAAGTAAAAAAAAGACGCCATATTAGGAAAACAGCATTGACGTCAGAACGCGTAACCATGGCAACGGCAGAAAGGAATGCGTGACGTAACATCACGTGAACGCAATCATCGAATTAAATGAATGAGTACAGATTTCCGGATTCCGAGATAGCCGGAAGTAAAGGAACCAAGCTACATCGTTTGAAAGAGAAGCCAAAATCAGTGTTAATTGAGAACTAAGCGTGGGTGGTCGTAACTAATGGAATGAAGAAGTGACGCCGTTAATTATTTTGTAAAAGTGTAGTCAAAAAGTGCGATAACTCAATATTTACCAATGTGTACAACCAAAACTGATAAGTATTAAAAGAACAGTGATTAAGATCAATACCTAAAGGAAATTACTTAAAATAAAAACTTTACCTTTTTCTAATCCAATTCCTTATGACGCCATTTCTTAATTGTTAACTTCATGTTTGAACTTATAAATGCGTATATGTTTGATTGGGATAATTACAGCAGCACGAGTGCCCCTATCCCGAGATTAATTTTGAATTAAAATTAAATTTAACTAAATGATTTATTATTGTGATAAAACAAACTTTATTTTATGAATTTTTAAATTGTTATACTGAACTGAGCTAAACCGGAAATAGACATTCTTTGAAATAGATATTCCTCATTATAAATGAAACAAATCTAATTCTTTCTTTATGTATTAATAGATGAATGATTTAATTATATTAAACCAAAATTTTGTTAAATTAAACTAGTACTTATTTCAAAGATAATATAATTGAGGCTGAACTTAGTAGATTTCAATTGTATTACAATAGAGTAAGTAATATTATAAATTTGGCTCCACAACGTGTGGACATTTAAATTTCAAAGAAATACCTATACAATTTATAATAGTTATATTATAAAAATTGGCTTTACCAACGTGAGACTTCTCACAGAACAAAAATCAATTTCATAGTTAATTATAAAATGTGCTAAAATTTTAATACTTGTCTTCAATTTTCAAAAAGTTTGACACTAGATTTTGTATATTCAAATTTACCATAATTGTATATTCAAATTCTTTGACCTCCACTACACCCTTAAAACACCAACTGACTTGGGCTATATCTTTTTCAGAAATCTTCTTAGTTATAATTATTTGAATGAGTCCAAAGTAAATATAGCTCTGTTGTTTTTCAGGCTTTCTCGCCAATAGCACAGTGTGCAGTTGAAGTGATAAAAAACAATGGCTTTTCTGATCGCATCAAAGTAATTAGCAAACGTTCTACAGAGCTTAAAGTAGGACCTGATGCAGACTTGCCATTCAAAGCCAATATTTTAGTTGCTGAAGTTTTTGATACTGAGTTAATAGGAGAGGGCGCCTTACCAACATTTAGTCATGCAGCTAAAGATCTTCTTGAGGTAACAAAAATAATAAAACTCCACTCTAAACTTATGTTTGCTAATTAGTTTTTATGTCTTAACCTTTTCTAGTACATTTATTTGACACTTGACTGCTCCACCAGATCAAATTAAATTAGAACTGTTTGCAGGGGTATTTTTGTAAATTTGCCAAACAATTATTACATTAAACATAACTTATTATTATTGTCCTCTACAGAGTGTCCCCGAACTCTCTGGTCCCCTTTTCTGGATTTGTTCCTGGCATCGAGACAAACATATTTCACATTATAAACATGTGCTTATATATACGGTGCTTACTTTTTGTCTGTATGTTTTTTACAAAATAATTGATATCTAGAGTTCAACCAGGACATAAAGTTATTCCTAACAATGACCTATTTTAAGTAAAATAAAAGATTATAGCCAATCATGCGTTTCAAAATGGCGACTGAAAATTTCAAACCTAAATTATCAAAAAACCATACATTTTAACAAAAAATGTCAGGACACCTTTTTTGTAGCACTTTCAATTCGCTATCGAATGGTGTAACTATCAAAACAATCGGATGAAGGATAATAGTTACTTACTTATTATGTTTTTTGCTATATAAAAATTAGTTCCATTATCGCAAGAAATAACACAAAGAAAACTGAAACTATTTACTGTTTTTTTTTTTTTTTTTTTTAAGAAATCGGTCAAAGTTTTTCTGCTTTACTGTCTAACATTTTAATTCTGAACACAATTAAGTCGCTGCACAATTATTATTAATAATGAATTGTGATAATAAAAGTCACTACAACCAGCAGCAATATTGTTTACTCTTACTCAACACAACACAACACAACACTGATCTTACAACAATATAGCAGAAGTAAACAAACAAGTGGCGCTGATTGATGGCCGCATCTGACTCACAATGATGACACGATTACTACAGTCAGGTTTGCCTATAGCTGCGTTGTGCCGTACACTCATACAATGACGACATGAGTACTACAGTCAGGTTTGCCTATAGCTGCGTTGTGCCGTACACTCAGAGCCGCAACTACCATGACTCGCTTTGTAAGACGCAAAAGTTAAACATTTTTCTTAGGACCATTGCGAATAAACCGGAGTTCCGGAAAATCGGTTACCGGATAAACGAGGTTTTAGTGTAATATAAGCTAAAAAACAGGAATTGCATATTTAAACTTGTAAAAGATTATATTGTCTTTTAAGATTAAATTAGGGTTTGGCAAAGTCGCTACTAAGATTTACATCAATTGTAGATACATTCTTTTCATTGACTGAAAACTAAGACTTGACTTGAGCTGGATCATTCTTTAAAAACATAACTTCAAACTCACCATTCACTACTTCACTGGCGTACACCAACAAATTGGCACTTTTAATTTTTTGTTTTGTTTGAAACAAATTAGTAAGAACGTACCCAACTCGATAGTTTTGATGATAGTTAGGAATGAAGAAGATGTAACAATTAATTGAAGATTCCCAGGTTGTGGCTCATTTTTGTCGCCTCTATCTTCAAGAATCAAGGCCATTTTCTTTTGAATGGACTCATCATCTTCTGATAAACAGAAAATCTACTGAATATGATGTTATTTTGGCATTTCTTCTTCTCAGACTGCTTATTTTATCAGAATCGGATGAATGTAGTTCAACTAACAGTTTATGAAAAAGATAACTTTTTTTAACGCATTATTTCTTTAAACAAGTGGTTGACTGTCTAAATTTTAAAGATGATTGATCAGATTTTTTTTTTTTTGAGATTCTTGAACTGCTTCAACCCAAATTTCTTTAATTGTGTAGTGGTTACAGTACTGGGTAAGAGGACATTCGAAACAGCTTAAAGTTCTCGAGTACATGACGCTTTCGCATTATGTTATTTGACGAGCCTGCATTATCCTTGGTATTGTGAGAATGGTCGATTCATCCTCAGCTTTCAACTTGTTCGCTTCTTTAGCTTTTATTTCCTACAGCAGGATTTTGCTTTTTTCAAAGGTTGCTAAAAAATCAGCTGAACAAATAATGTTCATTCTATTAGGATTGAGATACCCTCTTTACATGGGTTCAAACACTACTTTAATATATTAATAAAAAATAAGGGACAGATCAATAACAATGCACAGTGGTTCAGTGGTAATACTTATCTTAAACACAGCTTTATTCGCACGCCCTTGCAATTATACAGATACATACGATTTGATACATTAGCCTACACTTATGCTACGTACATTTCTTTTACTAGATATTACGTTCGTAGGACAGACTGGACCAAGAACTCGGTAAACAAAGCTATTGAATTTACTTCCGTTAAACTTTTGACTCACAACTCAATGTGATATCGATATACTAAGTATTCTGTTTACGCACTCAAATTTCGTTCTACTGCAGAACTGGTTTCGTCCTTCAATCTCGTGTAGATTTCTCTTAGTGTCGACCTGTCTCGTGCTGTCCAGCTCCCGACCCTTAGCTTCACAATACTTGGATAGATCTCGGCCCAACGTCCTTAGCTAACTGGCCTAGCTTCCGGCCCCACACTTTAACAGACTGGCCTCGAATCTAGATTAGGGTTATGCTTATACAACCCATCTAACTTCCGTGTTGACAAACTACACTGTTCTTACGTGCAACCACAAAAACACTTCCGCAAAGTAATATCTTTATACTAAACATACTAACTCTAACAATGAATATAACTAATATATTATATCTTTTATTACACATCCCATTAATCGTAACAATCTCATGTAGCATTCGTTGGTCAGCTGTGAGTTTTAATGCTCCACCTACTCCATCCATCATACTAATTTTACAGAGGCTGGTCATGGCTCTTTGCCATGACCAGCCTCTGTAAAATTCCAAATGATCCATTTTAAATAACACTAGAACTATAGATTTCATCAAAACATATTGATTCGATTTCTGTATTGACTTGACGGAGAGTCACTAAAAAAGTGGATTGTCATCATTTTAGGAAACTACTGCAAATTTCTCCAGTATGATATGCATATGAGCCCACATGGCATGCGCATGATGATCTAAATTATCTGAAACAATCGCAAAAGTATTTGCTACTACTTTTCCTTTCTCCAGAGCATACCTAACTCTGATGAATACATAGGGACGGATCTTGGCATGTGGTACTTGTAATTGGAAAATAAGGAGAATAATAGAAAATTATTCTTTTGTCAAAGATTCGATATATTATAACAACAGAAGTGCACGATGCGGCAGAAAACTAAAAGTGTTGGGGGTGGGGGCGCGGCGTATACTTCCGAGAATCCGAGCCGGCTGGTTACCAACCCCGCCGGAAGCGGAGCAAAAGCGAGTCTGTATTTAAAAATAGCTGCATAGTTTCTGCGAAGCGGAGTACAGGCCACCGGAGTGGTGGGGTGGGTATGGAGGAGTATTTCACCCCCACCTGTCACAACACAATCCCATATAACTTCCTCAAATCAGTCATCAAACTTTTTAGTAACCAAATTATCGGCATAATTGATTGATTGATATGAGAAATAGACCTTTTACTGTGTTCCAATAATTATTAAAATGTCGGCAAAAAAAATTCATCGGGTAATTTTTATAGAAAAAGAAAGGCTCATATTGAAAAACAAGACCAACAGCAAGCTAAAGCATTAAGCAAATTTTTGTGTGGTACCTCTGGATCAGCGGATGCTCGAACTGGACCCTCAGATGATGACGTGCTTGGATTACAATCTCAAAATGATGAACTTGGATTGCCGATAAGAGAGAATATCATTTTAGTACCTTTAATTGTATACGCTGTTTAGCAAATTACAATACTAACTTTGAGCTAAAATTAGCCAAAAATATTAAATAAACCCCAATCCAAAAGTGTTCTGTACCTTTTTTGTAGAGAAAGGTTCAAAGAATTCATATATGCAATTAAAAAATATATTGATACAAAATTTTAAAAGTTATTAGCTCAAGAATCAAAAAATGTTCAGTAACGAAAGGAAAAAGTTCAACTTTAGGCCTACATAACAAGTAGTAAAAAAGTTTCGTAATTTAGTTCTAAATAGAACTGTATGAAAATATTGATCAATTTCAAATTTAGTATTTTGAAAATAACTGTTTTTATGTTCCTACTACAAGGCTGCTAACAAAACATGCCAAGTTTGAAACGTAATTTGAAAGTTGAGGTTGCGTAAGTTTGAAACGTATGAATATATGCTTTGACCAGAAATGAAATGTTATTATAACAAAATTTAGAGAATAAATCAAAGAATTGAACTGTATACTTGTAAATTATCGTGAGGCATTGACCGACACTCTTTTAAAACAGCTGGAAGCCCTTGATCTGCCTTCGAATGATATGCGAGGTCAAGGCTAAGACAATGGTGCGAACATGAAGGGTAAGCATGCAGGAGTGCAAAAGAGAATTCTAGATGTGAGTCCTTGAGATTTTTTCGTACCCTGCAGTGCTCACACTTGTTGTAAATGGTGCCGCATTGATGCTGTGAACTTATTTGGGACAATTAAAAATATATAATGTATTATGCCACCTATAATGTGTTTCAAGATAACAATTCTTTGGGACAGTTCAAGAGCTCTATAAGTTTTTTTCTGCGTCAACTCACAGGTGGACTGTTTTGCAAAACTATGTATTGTCATTGACTTTGAAACCACTTAGTGAAACTCGCTTTCGAGCAGAATCGATGCTGTAAGTCCTCTTAGGTACCAAGCTGGTGAAGTGTATGACTCTTTATTGGACATATCTGCCGATACGAAAACTGATACTTTCGGAAAGAATGCAGCTCTTAGCTTGGCCAAAAAAACTACAAATTTATCTGTAGTCTTTTGACATGGCACACGATTTTGTTTCGTGTAAACTTGGTGAGTAAACTTTTGCAGAGAAAAGAATTGGACATTACTAAAGCCATTGAGCTTATCGGCCAAATCACGGAATACTTCATCAAACTGAGAACTGACATAGGATTTGAGGAAACACTTGTTGATGCGAGGGAAGTGGCTGAAACTCTAGAAATCTAACCAACGTTTGAAAAACAGGAACAACTTCGCCCAAGAAGGAAAAAAAGCAGTTTGATTACGAGTCTTCAGACGAATCTCTCTTGATTCAAATATTGCCTTTAAGAGAGACTTTTATTTTTATGTACTTGACAGAGCAACTTCTTCGTTGCAGGAAAGGTTTGAACAACTCTGAAATCACCAAAATCTTTTTGGATTTATGTATAATGCTTTTGATTATGACGGAATCCATCAAGAGGAGAAAAAAGAAGACCTTAAGAAAAAGTGAGCTGAACTTAAAATCACATTAACAGATGGAAGTCACTCTGATATAGACAAAAACCAGTTATTACAAGATCTCCTTATTCTTACGACGATCAAGACCAAAGGCCGTTCTCTTAAAGATCTCATGGAAGTTTTAAATTATTCAACATCTTCCTTATGCGAAATAGCTTTAAGAATTGGTCTTACTCTACCAGTTACTGTCGCATCTGGAGAAAGAAGCTTTTCAAAGCTTAAATTAATCAAACATTATTTAAGATCTGCCATGAGCCAAGAGCGGCTGGTTGGACTGACTCTAGTATCAATCAAGTTTGATGTGTTGCAAAACATTAAAATAGATGAATTAATCAAAGACTTTACTGAAACCAAAGCTCGGAGAGTTTTTAAAAATATTGATAAGGTCAAGCAATGAAATCTCAAATTATATGCAATCAAATGTTGTGTAACAATAAATGTATAAAATTTTCATTTGAGATGGATTTTTAAATTTTCCTTGCCATCTCTTTTATTCCAGTGGATGTATTATTTACAACTTGACAGGTGTTATGAGCAAAATAGAAAACTTTTAATGCTTTTTTTGATGTTATGGTTAAAAACTATTTCCTCACAGTTAAATGAACACCAAGGCACGATCCTTTATTTTACCTTTGTTTATAAAGCACCCAGTACTGTACTTATAAAATCTCAAGACACCCCGGGACCCTCTGTTTTCTAAGCCCCTTCCCACCGGTTGCTCGGTACGTATTGGGGCGCTGGAACCATGCTTTGCACAGGGCACCATTTACCCACGGTCCGCCCCTGTAGAATACAAATCTGATGTTTAAACGCCTCGAAATGGGCGGATTGTATCTTGTTAGAATATTTAGTAATGTAGTTTTCTGAAAAATCTATCCTAAAAATCAGTTTTTCTTCTTTCAGCCCCATCTTTCTTTTTTGCTGTGTTGCTTGATGATTCATATAAAAGATGTTTTTTTAAATAGCTTTAACTCATTGTTGAACAACTCGATCATTTTGGATAGTAAAGTACTTTTACTTTAACTGTTTTCCACTTGGAATATTTATAGTGTTATCTGTATCAAGAAAAATTAAGAGTTTTTCCTACACATACTCCACAACGACCTTCATCATGTAGCCTTCGTTTTTATAAGAACACACTGCTGATACTACTTGGCTAATATTGCTTTCTATTGTCACTCTGGTCTTCTTCAAAACAGACACCATGCATTCAATATTACTATGTTTAATACAGGCACATGTCTCTCTATCAACTTTTTTTGGGGTGACCCAGAAGGGTCTAGATCGAGCAAATGTTTTAAAAGAAATTTTTAATGTTTGTCCGAACAACAAAGCGTTTGTACAAATTTTGTAACGAATCTAGAAGAATTCTGCGCTGATTTTTCAACTTTCCCTTTTCCCGGGACACATTTTGCTTACAGTGTCATCCTCATAGTATTGTGTAAGAGTATTTCGTTAGTTATGTTGCCTTTTTTGTTTAATATATTTGAAATTTTCAGTATCTATAAATTTATTCACTGTGGGATTAGATTTGTGAAATGCCTCTGTACACAAAGCTTTTTAAAACCTTATTTAAAAATGCTTTACACAGCAGCTGCTTTTGCAGTGCATAACCCAAAAATGACTGTCTCTTAACTTTAGGAGAAACTTTTTCTCTTTTAATCAGGTTTTTTACTTGCTTCATGGGTGAAGGCGAGGACTCTTGTTTCCTTTTCAAATATATTTCTTTTGTTTATTTACTGTTTTGTAAACTTTAGCTTTGTCCCTGCATATCTTCTTTCTTCCCCTCAATTTTCAAACAGTTGTTCCCTCTCATGCAAATCCTCGTCAGAAGACACCGGCGGTGTGTTAGAAATAGCATTTAATTCGGTGTTTTTTTCTCACCATATTTTTTTTAACATTACCTCCAATATTTTTCCAAGTTTTCTTTGTTCTCTTGGCATTCTATCTGCAACTGGTTTTATCTTGTTTTCATTCTACAGTTTCTATAGTACCTTTCCATGTCTTTCTTGCCTTTCAGCAATTGTTCTTCAGTTAAGTTTTGTCTACGGTGCTGTTGTCATTTTCTTGCTAGAGCTCTTTGATGCTCAAGTTAATTTTTATCCGACGTCTTTGAATGTCCCATTTTCTCAGCTAGGCGTTAGAATAATGAATAAATCTAAAATACAAAAAAGAAAAAATGTTTTCCAGATTTTACAAAGAAATAAGCACATAGCTTGTTCGGGTGTGTTTGACGAAGAGAGAGATAGAGATAGAACCGCCACATTATTGCATGTCACGTAGTAAATAATTGAGACTAACAAATAACATTTTTTTTAAACCTTATCCTAATACCTAATAAGTTTCTAGATTTATTAATAAAAGAAATGACATTGGTTGTTAGCTATCTCAATGAATCTTGGTATAAAAAAAAATAGCTATAGTGAAATTATTGTTGTGATGCAGACAATAGTCCTAAAAATTCCAATCAATTGCAATTTTTAAATCAGTTAGGGAGAAATTATCATTTTTTATTAAGTAATATTACTACACAAAAATATTTTATTACTTTTACCAAAAATTATCAAAGTTCACAAATATTTTGTTTCTAGTGTAATCTTTTGTACTGCAGTAGTCAACTACCAAGAAATTTTTGTTTTCAATTTTTTTCTAGCTAACTTGATTATTCTAACAGAACAAATAAAAAGAAACATCTATTTGTTATTAAAAAAAGGAAAATGTTTTGTGTCTTATAACGCTATATATACAAAATCCAAATACCGCTCACTCACTGACTCATCATGAAATCTCAAAAACTACCGATCGGATTGCAACAAAAGTTGGTATGCACCTTAATCTATGGTCGTGGGTGCTTGCTCGAAAATTTGAAATTTTAGAGGGGTGTTTAGATGGGTCAAAGTTACTAAATCACGATTTCTCTAAAACTACTAAAAGTATTGGATTGAAATTCGGTATGTAGCTTCCTCTAGGGCCGTAGGTGCTGGCTAAGAAATGGTTTCAAAAAATTTGAAATCATAGGGGGGATTTTGGGGGTCAAAGGTACTAAATAACGATTTCTCCAAAACTACCAAACGGATTGGAATGCAATTTGGTATGTAGCTTCCTCTAGGGCCATAGGTGCTCGCTAAGAAAGTTTTTTAAAAAATTCGAAATTTTAGGGGTGTTCGGGGGGTCAAAATTACTAAAAATTCCCATAAGAAATACATAGTGTAATATATTTATTGATTTTTTTTTAATATACATTTAACTTTGATTTGTCTATCCTTATAAAGCCGGATCGGGCAGCTAGTGTTTTATAAAGTTAATAATTTTCAAGATATTCAAATTTAAAAAACTTTAACGGCCACCATTTTGAAAGTATGATAATTATAATATCTATTTTTTGCACACTTGTCGAAGATAGCAAAGGAAATATGTCTACCAAATTTGAATTCAATATCTTATCTACTTTAAAAGTTATAATTTTTTTTGTATAAAAAAACAAAATGGTGTTTAAATAGAAAACCAAGCATTTGCAGACCTATTTTTATACAAACATATTTCTTTATTTTCACCAATAGCTTGTTTCTTTGTGTATCACCCTGTATAGTTTATGGAAATACTTAGTGAAATATTTAGTAACAAGCGTATGAATGTATAGCCGTCATTTCGATCACCGGAATAATATTCGGTCACATAACCGAATTGGCTGCGACTGAATTGATGATTTCAGCTTTAAAACATGCAATAGTTTAATGAAGCAATCACGATTGTAGGTTAGGTTTTAGATTTTGGAACTTGACTTGGTAATATAAATATTGCTGAGAAATTTTTAATTTTCCATGTATAATTCACGTGAACGAAATGACCTAGAATGAACATACTGTAGTTTCTTACCTGTGTTATGAAGATTCTCTTCATTATTTGATCAAATTAGACAATATTTCAACTGCTTCCATTCACTTGTTACAATATTCCATTGCAAGGGGTGGGGGAGTTTTTAAAAGTACAGTAGAGCGTCGAAAATCCAAACTAATTGGGACCGAGGGGGGTTCGGATTATCAATTTGTTCGGATTTTTTAAAACAACCAAGAAAAAGCCATTTTGGCTCAAATATATGTCCTTTAATTGATTAAACTGGTTAAACAGTACAAGCAGTAATGTAATTACAATACAGTATGTAAGACTACAGTATGTATTATGATTTAGAAGAACCTGCACGTACACAGTAGGGCCAACATTATTACACATGTAACTCTCAATTACAGTGCAGTACATAATTAAAAGTTCACTTTTACATTATGTTTAACACAAAAGAAAAAAAAATACTGTATAGTACACTACTGTATGTACGACACACTGTTTAATGATTACACAACGAGAAATGAATAAACTTTCTGTATGTTTACTACTAGCGCTAAAGCAGCTTATTAGCGTAACAGTGAAAATACTGACAGCCAGTCTGTTGTGAGGGCGTGTAAGAGCAGGTATTAAGAAGTGTTAATGTCAAACTTCGATGAAGATTTTTGTGAAATTTTTAACAACGCATTAATTGGAATTTGCGGAAACGAAAAGAAAATTTTTGCAGGGGCTGCCTCAGAACGCGTTCGGATTTTTGACGTTTCGGATTATTGACGTTCGGATTATCGACGCTCTACTGTATTTAATTTTGATTTTAAAATTGTATAATCCTAACAAGTTGACTACTATTTAATATTTTTCTTAAACATGTATTTCATTTTATCAAAATTTATATCTGTATTCAGTATTTGTTTTTGTTTTTGTTTTCAATTGATTTAATTATGTCTTACTAAATTTTAATAATCGGCTGCTATGTTTGTTTGGCATTCATTGTGATACCCAGGTGACTCATGATTGCATGTACTTTGACAGCTTCTTTGAACCAAGTTAAACCACAAAATATCAATAATTATGTTGCACGAGATATGCAACAACTTGTGTGTTTATAGTTGTTTTTATACGAATAAAGTTCTGTAGACATAAGGCTCAAGAAGACATTAGAGAGTAATAAACATTGATCATCTGTGTTTATGCAACTCTGGTTATAATATTTTAATTTAAAATTCTTGTTGATTATTTCTATTATTTCTTTTAACATCACTCTCATAATCTATTTTTTATTTTCCAAATTTGGTTGGTTGCACTCTTATCACCATTATTATTATTATTATTATTCAAAACTATTGTTATTATTCTTTTAGAGTTTTATTATTTATTAATTTTTAGGTGCTATATCTGCTATTGTTATTTTGGGTTTATTATGTTATGTATAGGACTAAGCTGTAGTTATTATAATGACGTTGCTATGCACCTTGTGGTGTTTCTGCCATAAATAAATAAATAAATTAGGGCCAACTAAACAATTAATTATTTGAAATGTCACTTAATCATCTTGATCTCCTTGTGGATCCTTCTCATCTGTTTAAGCTATGTGTCAGTGATGACACCTTGTTATGGAGTTCTTCATTTTATTCCACTGTTAAGGCCAGTAACCTTCTTAGATAGAACTTTTTTATTTTGTCTCTTTTTTGTGGCTCATTTATTTTTAAAACTTGCTTCCCTTCATTTTGTCCATATAGATTTACGACACATTTATGCAATTTGAGCCTTTAAAAATTCTACTAATTTATTTTTATTTTGCCTGCTACAGTTTTCAGTGTGTAATGAAACTGTATCATTATTGGGCCTGTCTACAATTTTTTTTTGTACATTAATAATGATGTACATATCTCATTAGAAACTTTCTTTTTTTTACACACCCATATTCATAATTTAATAATCGTCCCGAACGTTTAGTACTAACTCTGAAATTCTACATCCACAGTAACAGAAGTTCCGGGTTTGTTAACCAACCATAATTTATGATCAACAACAAATGTGAAATAAGGTTGACTGTTAAAAATACTGTCCGATCTGAACAAAACAGCTGGTCGCAGAATTACTTAATCTGGGGTCTTCTGATTTCTAGCCACTGATTCTGAACAATGAAATGTTTCAGAGAGCTCCAAGCCCAGCAGTAAAGGCTTTAAGATCTAGAATATATATTATACGTAACATCTTTATGAATATGACACCTACACCTGCAGCTAATACAACTAAATATAAAATAAGATTACAATGTATTTTCTAAATGAGAAAGCAAATGTTTCATTGCAATCCTTGTTGACAGGAAGATTGCATTGTGGTTCCTGCATTTGGCACTATATACGCACAAGTTGTTGAAGGAAAGTTTATTGAAAGGTGGAACAAGTTAGAGCCAATAGAATGTAAGCCTGGACAGTTTATAAATCCATCTGATAAGTTTAAAACCTGTGAAGGACAGAATGCAGTACATGATCTACAGCTGAGCCAGTTAGACAGATCTCTGTTTAAAATTATTTCTGATCCGAAGCCTGTGTTAAGGTATGTTTAATATCTTATATACTGAATATAACAAATTACAGTAATTAGTGTAACACCTGCATCTACTGAACTAGTTTTAATAGTTTTGGTATGGTTGGGAAGGAATTTTTGACTATATTCCAAAATTTTTCACATTTTTTCAATGAAAATCCAAAATGTTATTAACTTTTCATATTTTGGCACGTTAGCCGATTTTCAAAACCATATTCTAGCATGGTTTTTCAAAAAGTCGGTTATGTGACAATTATTTTTTAATGTACTATAAGGCCTTGGCTACGATACAAGCGCTGAGCGCTAGATGGTGGGTGGCGAGCGTTACTAGCAAGTGCAAGCGGCGGATGTGGCTACGATGCGACAATATTCTCACACTTGTCTCAGTCAACGAGATGACGTCACTCGAGGAACTAGTGCTGACGGAAATACTTAGAGAGAGACCAGTATTTATAGGAAAATCACAATATAGGACTACTATATCTTTAACCGTAGAAATTCAGGTGTAACCCGGGTAGAGAGTATTTTAAAAATATATACTTCCTGTGAAAATAACTATGTTAAACAGTCCCACAACAGAAAGTTTAAATCCTTCATTTGGTTTAAAAAATAAATAAACTCTTGAACAGAATGCCAAATTCTAAAATTATAACCGCACAATTTAAAATATTTTTTGTTTAAGTCGGATTTTCCTGAAATTTGGATTTTAAAATAAATTCAGGTGTAACCCGAATGGAGTAATTTAAAAATATATGCTTCCTGTGAAAATAACAATGGTAAGTAAGTAGGTCCATAACAGAAAATTTTAATCCATAGGTGTTGTTTAATCCATAATTCATGGTGTTTAAAGAGTAAATAAATCCTTGAACCGAATACAAAATTCCGAAAGTACACTCGAAAAAATTAGCATCATTTATGTTTACCGTCGGATTTTCTTGAAATTTTGTATATAAATATTCGTTAGTATGTCATGAATGTATACGTATCAAAAATACTTACTTTTGCCTTTTTAACCAATGTCATGTTATTGTTGAAAGTAAAGAAACCCTTGAGCGTCGGGCGGCAGTCGAAAAATTAATTAACTGGTTTGATCCTGAGCGGCACCCTGCGGCGAGCGTTATGCCAACGCTCATCCGCCGCTTGCATCGTAGCCCAGGCTTTATAATTGTAAGAATATGTGTTCAAGTTTCACTCTATTAAGTATATCATCTCACAAGTCAAGCTCAATATTTATTATTTGATTTTAAGATTGGGTCTATACCAAAGTGAAACAAAACATTTCTTGATGAAAATACTATCTATAATAACCATCTAAAGATAGGTTTTCTAAATTCACTCATAATAGTGTGCAGTAGTGCGAGTATTGGGAATGGCTGCTTTCAGGTTCTTCTCTACTAACCATATAAAGATAACATTCTGGTCAATTACATTTTCATTGACTATTGCTAATGAATCATCTAAGCCAAGACAGGGTGTTGCCTCATTCATTATCGTTTCAGATAAATGTAATGGGTTTTCTACACTGGGTATTCCTCAAAGAAGTCGCTATATTTAATGAATAAGCCAGCTAAATGGTACAAACTTGACACTTACATAGATCAATATGTAACAGTATTTTACAAGATAAATATGTAAAAAAAAAGTAATCTCAAGTTAATCTTTGTTAATTGATCGAAGCAAAATGGTAGATTAACAAAAAGATCAATAATTTTCTGGATAAAACCACTTCCTCCACAATGCTATGCAATTAAAATGTGCATTGCCACAATGTATTGAATCTCAAGCAGCTGTTGTTTTGTAAACAATTTCATAGTTGTGTTTAATCAGTTTATGTGTGATAGCTAACCTCAAAACAATGACATGACTTTTCAACTGAACAAAAACTGAAATGTTGTTCTTGGGCTATTGTTTTTGAAAATGAATACGAAGCAATAACATGATTTCAGTCTTATTATTTAATTATTGTTTTAAAAGATGTTAAACATTTTGTAAAGGTTTTTTGTTATTAAATAGGTTGATTAAGATTATATTTATTGTCATATCACAATACCGCTTTACAGCTCTGTAACATTAATTGTTGATGTTTATAAATTTTATCTGCATAAACTAGTTTTAGTAATGTGTTGTAATCTATTTGTTGTGTTTGTTTGTGTGTTGTATTTTTTAATTCATTTAATTTAGGAGTATTGAAGCAATAATTTAATTAAATATTGAAACTTGTGATTTGCATTGACCACCGTTTACAAATATGAATGATAAGACATTTACATGCAAACATAAATATTACATGCAGTAGTTGATGTAAAAAAATTAAATTTGACCAGTAAGCCCACTGTCCAGATACATCAAAACTCATCATTAAAGTATGAGTTTGGATGTATCTTAAATTTTTAAGATAATTTGGGTTGATTTCTAGTTAAATTTACATTTTTCCACTATACTAAGTTTATAAGATAATTTTTACCATTTTTTTTTTAATTTCTAGGTTTGATTGGTCAGGCAAAACGATTACATTAACAAAGAAAGGTCAGAATATCTCTTCCGTGAGGGCTGTCAAGTCAGGAACTGCTCAAGCTGTGTTGATGTGGTGGGACTTGACTATGGATAAAGAAGGAAGTATAATGCTTAGTTGTGCACCTTGGTGGGCACATCCGGATAAACCTACACAACCTGATCAGATACCATGGAGAGATCATTGGCTACAAGCTATCTACTACTTGCCTAAAGCTATTGTGGTCGAAGAAGATCAACAGTTTCAACTGATTAGTTCACACGATGAATATTCACTTTGGTTTCATGCAGCTTCTTCTGACGAACCCAAGTAAGTTATTTTGTTTAGTTGTCATTTAATACAGAGAGTGCAAAAAGAACGCAAGTTTTTCGAATTGGTGTAACATCATTAAATTTAAATATAAACAATTTGTATTAACATCTAAACAATCTGAAATAAATGCAGCGTTTATATGAATACATTGATTCATATATAACTACGGAAGATTATATCGGAAACATGACATCCTTATGGTTGATCACTCATCTGGTGCCACTTCTCAAATCTCTGTCAATACAAGATTCTTCTGACATAGCTATAATTTTTTTTGTGAATGTCAACTAACAGTTCATCTTTGTATGAGATTTTTCTAACATTGACTTTAATTCACAAAAAAAGAAGTCACAGAAACAAATCTGGATTTGATAAAATCTTGTAACTTCAGTAACAAAGTGGACATGAAACTATTCTTTAAAAATTGAGGTCATCCAAGCTGTTAAGAGTTTCTGTAGGAAACAGGAAAAGAATTCATATTTAAGTTCATAAATGCCCTTGGTTTTGCTGACTTACCAATGACAATGAGAGAGAGTTTATGATTTCCCACGGCATTGCTGCTGGCTATAACTGTTAAGCTTTCTTTGCTTATTTTAAAACCTGGTACATTTTTTCTTCTTTAGCGGCCAGACTTTTGCTCGGCAATGCCTTAAAGTTAAGGCCCGTCTCATGAGCATTATAATTGGCTGTGGTGAATACTTTCCAGCTGCAATCAAACCAGCAAATATACTTAAATATTCGGCTGCAGCAACCTTACCAGACAACGACCGTTCCCCAGAAATAGCTAGCTGATGTATGCCGTGACGCTTCTTAAAACGATCAAGCCAGCCTGAGTTGGCAACGAAAGACTCGTCTCTATTCAATAATTTATTTAATTGTAAAGCTTTTTCTTTAATTAGGGACCACTAATTGGTGTACCTTTTTCTCTCTCTTGAGAAAACCAAAAAAACAGAGCACTGTCAAGCTTGTCTAGTAGAGTGGTTTTCACAGTTTGGCTGGATTCGGTACACTTACTAGTTGTTGTAATGCAAATATGTTTTATTTTTGAACGATTATTCTTCCAGTCGGTGATCATAGAATTCCCCACTCCATACTCAACTGCCAATTTCTATGCATTTTCGCCATTGTCTAATCGTTTTAAACATTCAAGTTTGTCTTCTAACGTGTACGAAGTATGTTTCCGTTTCACTACACTTGCAGAATAAAATAAGGACACAGTACAGTACAGTATAATAAAGAAAAAATTACACAGTATAATATAAATAAAGTACAGTAGGACACAGTAGAAAACAACTTGTTTGTGCTAATGCTAAACTGACACTAACAGTCACGACACTGTGGCTGTCTGTGTGAAAGGTCGTGCCTACTGAGCCCCCTCCTCCACCCAGCCACACCTCTCCAACTGTCGAGCACTGTGATGTATTTTTGGACCAACTTGTATGCAACTGTACTGTACTAGACAGCATTTTGTTCTCTGATAACCCATTTCGTTCTCAGATCTGGTTATGTTTAGACAAACCTTATAAAATAAACTGTATACTTACACATAATATGTAATATTTATGATATCCTATGTTATTATCCAATTAAGTTTATTACAGTATGTTTATTTTATATATTTATCTACTAAGCAATGTTTCAGAATTAATTGCTTGGATAATTTTGAATTAACATTTCAGATGTGAAGGTTCATACCCCAGCCCTGTATGCCAGTGTGGACTAAGTATGACTACACGTACAAGGCTAGGTATGATCAATGATCCATATCGTAGACTAAAATATCAACAAGTATTGAATGCTTTAGTAAAGGCAGATTCTGTTGTGGTAACATTTGGTGATTGTTGCTTCTTAGGTCTTCAAGCTGCTTTATTTGGAGCAAAGATAGTAAGTAGCAATTTATACGACTAAACACAATTAGTGTATTCAAATAACTGCACAGAATTAAACACAAAAGGAAACAATTTACAAACATAATACAGTATTATCAATTAAAAAAAAAACAAAAGAAGTTACCAAAATACATTTTAAATGGCTACATTAATAAGACTCAGCACTTGTGTGACACAAATGTAAATAATCTGATCATTTGTATATACAGCAAACTCTCACAAGAAAAAAATAACAAGTGAGGCCAGACGACCTTTGCTGTCATGGCGAAATATCAAATTAGAAACTTTTTTATAATTTATAAACTGATTGTTAAGGAAGTTCATTATTGAGACAGGCTTGAACAAAAATAAGTCGTTACCTAATTAGTTTGTTGATATCCTAATAGAAGCTTATGTTTTATTGAGCAGCGTCAGCATATTTCAGTTGGTTTACTGCATTTTGCTTTACTTTTACCTTTGATATAATTTTGGTAGACTGTACTGACTTGGGTTATGGCTATAATGGAGTAATGAAGTAATGGGTTATGAGAGTAATGGAAGTGAAGCTCCTGTACAAAAAATTGTCTATCAGACATACTAATATAAACATTAAACATCTCCTCTTTTAAATCCGGATAACACCGGTTGAATGGTTGGAATGGGTTGGGTTGCCGGTTCCTATTATTGAAAAATAGGGTTTTTTCCTGTTAAACCCTTTGCGCCTTCGTGAGGTTGTCTACAGCTGATGAGGAACTTAGGGAAACCAAAATAGAAGAAAACACTTTTAATCAATATGTTGTAGTAAGTGCTTTCGTGTTCCTCATTGGGAATAGGAGGGTGAATTTAGAGAACGCATCCACCATGGTTAGGATGAATGCGTTCCGATTAGAGGACCGACATAGTCGGTATATAGCTTCTGAAATGGGGCTGTAAGTATTTCAGAAGCTTGCAATCCTTTGCGAGTGTTTGGGGCCTGTTTAAACCGCATTTAATTTAGCATTTCCAAGACAACACAATTTTTTTAGCAAACTCCCTTTCATAGCTTTCTGTTCTTCTAAAAACATCATACCATGACCTGCGACGCAACTGCTGGGGTTAGGTGTTACATCTGTTATTTGTACCCCAACTGGCCCAACATGAACTTTATGTTCATTTCTCGAACAACACTTCTGGCTGCCACACACTGAGGATTCAAATGCTACCATTTGATAAGCTGAACATCAGATTTGAAACCTTTTTTCTTATTTTTTGATTGCTCTAGAACGTGTTCTAATTCCTGGCATTGCTTCTTTATTCTGTAATTATTTTCATATTCAATCTGCAATTCCAGTGTTGTGATTTTAGCTTTTATATCTGCCACAGTTACTTTCAACTCGTCAAATTTTTCAGCAAGTTGACTTACTTCATTAGTCAATGTTTTTCTCTCTTCCATTTCTGTAATTCATTTTTTTAAGTTTTTCTCTCTTGCTTCAATTTCTGTAATTCATTTTTTAAGTTTTTCTCTCTTGCTTCAATTTCTGTAATTCATTTTTTAAAGTTTTTCTCTCTTTCTTCAATTTCTGTAATTAATTTTTAAAAGTTTTTCTCTCTTCCTTCAATTTCTGTAATTCATTTTTAAAGTTTTTCTCTCTTCCTTCAATTTCTGTAATTCATTTTTTAAAGTTTTTCTCTCTTCCTTCAATTTCTGTAATTCATTTTTAA
>JAGFPH010003326.1:18880-34757 GCA_018207615.1 Philaenus spumarius | reverse complement strand
ATGCAGTTACAAAATGTACTATACAGTACTAAGGAACTGTTGTAACATTGTTTACGTTGTTATTGTCGTTGGCCAACTTTTATTATAGATATGTATATTTTTATTAAAGAAAAAAATTTTGTCATGAATTTGTGTGAAGTCACTAGATATATATAAAGAAGTGTTAAGTTTGCCAAATTAGCTAGCTACTCCACCCTACAGTTGGTTACAACAAATTTTACATAATTCAATCTATATATGAATATATATATATATATATATATATATATATATAACAAAAATACAGCCTTTAAACTATTAGGAGATAACACATCACTTAGGTGGTTTTAAATCACTTGATTTTATTAAGGCAAAACAATGTTTATAAGGTTATTGTTAGTTCACGCAAACTATAAGTAGAGTAGATGTGAGTTATTTATTTCCTGTTGTATGAATGACAGTAACTAGATGAAAAGGTAAAATTATATGACGTTTGTAGTTGTAGTTGTCCATATTACTTCGACCAGCTGTAAAGCTGCCAAAGAAAACAAAAATAGGTTTAAAACCTAATATTTCTATTTTTTTTTAGTATAATTACAAAATTAACAAGTCATATAACTTTGCAAAATCATTCAAGACCTTTTTAATTCAAGTTGGTGACTGTCCAAACTTTAACAGGAAAATGCATTGAATTACCACATGTGCATTAAGTTTTGCATATGACTAATTTAACTTGTTATTCTTAAACTTAATATATTTTGTTTATAATAGTTCTTGCATGATATTTGAATCACATTAAAATTTACAGTTGCTTTAACATTTAGGCTAACCTCCAAAATAACTTGGCTGTAACTAAGGCTGTTTATAGATAATTACTTTACTTAAATCTTACATATTGTGAACGATTTAAATTATAATGAAACATAATAATAATTATAAACATAATTCATAATTTTAATTATGGCAAACCGAAATTCTTACAGTATAGGTGACTGAAATTGTAATGACCCTACCTGGTAAGATGTTATTTCAAGCTTGTCTTCATATTTAAACTGACCGAAAATACAATTTTATTACTGCACTTCACTTGAAATATATATATCGCACACAAATTCGCAATTACATTGCTAAAGCTTTTGTGTTAAGAGTTTCCTTGCTGAACACACATGCATTCTGTTGACAGTCTAACGGTTAGTTTAAGAATCATGCGATCGGCAAAGGTCAAGCGATATGAGATAGTCAGCTGTGGTTTATCAGCTGACAGGACGTCACCGCTAAGCGTTTATGTCAGAGGTGGTTGCCTAAATGTATCAACAGATGTCGTTGGCTGGACGTTTGTGAAAGTTTAAGGCTGGATGACAATATCTTTTATTAAATCAGGTTGGCGCGTTAGTAATAACGGCACAACTCTTACTACTACTAAGTGTATCTGACTACCCGATTAATATTGTTGGTTATT
The DNA here is from genome assembly GCA_018207615.1 of Philaenus spumarius. NCBI lineage: Eukaryota > Metazoa > Arthropoda > Insecta > Hemiptera > Aphrophoridae > Philaenus > Philaenus spumarius. Next base: position 33,319 of record JAGFPH010003326.1, on the reverse strand, counting down.
CAAGTCATTTAACTGATTGTTTGTTTAGTTCACTACTTATAAATAAATAAATTATGTTGTTTATTTAGAAAATCTATTATTCTCTTGAATAAACAGTACTTGCACCGGTCAAAATACCTTAAAACTTAAAAAATCCTAATCCTATTGATGATTAGCAAAGTATTGGAATTACTGTATTGTACAGTACTGTATTTAATAATGATGTGCTATTTATTTACCGGAACCATTTTTGACAAAACATTATGTGACTAATATAGATTAAATTAGATTAGATTATATTGGGGTGGATTCCTCCTTTGAGAAGGCCTCCTTACACGTCAACCTTTGGTTTATTGTGCCCCCTATGTACCGCGCCTAACACGTTAGAAGCCTGTATCCCTTGTGAGGTCCAGGATTTTCTCCACCAAGTATGTGTCTTCTTCGTCTCCTGGTTGCTGGATTCCAAAGAGCCTCCTTCTCCTACGCTCCAGGATCTCGCACTCAAATATGACGTGGCTTGCTGACTCTTCTGCCTGATTACAAAGCCGACAGCGTTGGTCGCCTTCAAGGATTCCCACTGGTGCTAAGTGTTTCCTGAACTGGCCATGTCCAGTAATGAGTTCTACAACTCTTTTGAGTTGTGGTCGGTTTAACTTGATTAGGGATTTAGTAAGCTTGACGTTTGGTCCCTTGATCAGTCGTTTACTCTGAATGTGCCCAGGTAATCTACACCATCTCTGGCGTTGCTCTTCCCTGGCCCAGTTTTTTACTGCGCTCTTGGCCATGCTACGGCTAATGCAGCACATTGGTTTTGGCCCCGTGAATGGTGTAGATGCTCCTTTCTTTGCAAGAGCATCTGCCATCTCATTTCCTGGAATGCCACGTTGTCCTGGCACCCATCTCAATTCCACCATGTTTAATGTGGAGAGTCTGACTAGTGTTGAGAGGCACTCCTTCACCAGTTTGGATGTGACTTGTACTGAGTCCAGCGCTTTAAGTGCTGCTTGACTGTCAGAAAGTATTAGGATATGTCTGTTCCTGTATCCATTCGACAATCCTAAGTGAGCGCAAGCAGTAATTGCTAAGATTTCTGCTTGGAAGACTGTGCAGAACGTCCCAAGACTTGCACTAATGTTCGTCCTTGGTGAAGCGCTGTATACGCCATAGCCAGAATTGCTGCCCATCAAAGACCCGTCTGTGTACCAGACTAAAGTTCCTGTAGCAGATCCCGGTTTGATGTTTCCTTCCCAGTCTTCTCGGGTTCCGAGGGTTACTGTAAAGGGTTTATAAAAAACGTACTCGGTATGCATTGCGTCAGTCACCATGTCTAACACCGAGTTTTTAAGTACAGTGTTCACAATGTCGGAATGTCCTGCTCCTGGCATGCCCCTCCGCTATTCGTTCACACTTATTAGTCTGTATGCCGACTTCCTTGCCTCCGACATTATGTGAATGTCTAGGGGCGGAAGTCCAAGGAGCACCTCCAAAGCTGCTGGGCTACTTCTGAAAGCTCCAGTTATACATAAGCATGCAAGTCGTTGTAGACCAGTTTACTTGATACCAGCAGCAGTTTGGCATGATTTCTTCCACCAAACCACCGCTCCATATGTAATTTGGGGTCTAATCACAGATTCATACAGCCAAAGAGCCATATGAGGTTTGAGACCCCAGGTAGTTCCAATAAAGCGTCTGGTTGCCAGTAGCGCCCATTTTGCCTTAAATGTGACTAATATAAGTACAGTACAGCAGATTTGGCAATATATGCGGATTTCACTTTGCGCGGTTACTTTAACGCGTGCGTCTATAGCAAACCGAACTTTTTTTTTACTACCTCGGTTAACCCGGAACTCGATTAGTCGGGGCTTGGACAATACCTCCTAAATAAACAAGGCCTCACAGCGCTTCAAGAAAATGGTCGTGACGTCATCACTCGTAGTCATCAGTTCAGCCTTATTTAGTAGACTGAATGTATACGTTTTGAGTGTTTTGTTATGTAAATTTAATTTTAAATTTAAAAAATAAATAGTGTGGTTACGGGAATATATATATTGTTCGTGATTTAGTATGGTTATGGAATTTAATTAATAAAGTAATAATTTTGTTCATTAATATTTCTACTAATGCGGTGCTAACAAAATGTAAAGATAACCTAAAAGCGTACCCATTATTCTCAGTTACAACATAAATGAAATTGCAGCTCCAACTAGTAATATTACTTATAGGTCTAAATATATATAATTAATCTATAAATTAGGATAGATATTTTTTAAATTCATATATTTATTCCATTGCGGTACCTTAACAAAATGTAAAGATAATCTTAAAGTGTATTGTTCTTACTTGTAACATAAATTAAATTACTGCTAGGCCTACAACTAATAATAGGCCTATTACTTTTAAATAGGTCTAACATAATTAACTATACATTAGGGTAGAAAGTTAAAAATACAAATAAATTTCTGCTTCTGCCTTATGTACTAACATTTTTCCTTACCCTTATTAGGCCAGTATTCAAGTAGGTTACATTGCATCACCACTTTTAAAATTAAAATTTATGATTATGGATCTATATTTGTAAAATAACAAAATAGATAATTTTCTCCTAAAATTTGCCAGACTAATAGTTAGTTATTATTGGTCATGAGATTCACTTGAGATCATGAGAGACACTTATACTCATGATAGGCTACACACATTGGTGAAATTGTATAATACCACTACTTCTTTTGCCAAAGTTGGGTTGTATCCTAAAAACAAAAAACGAAATAAACTAACTTACAGTTTCTAGTAACATTATGTTTTCAGTTTTCAAAGTTAGGCCTATATAAGTACTTATTATTTTCCTTAAAAGTTGTCACGTAGTGCTATTTCAATAAGTAGTGGTATACTAAAAGTTCGTTCACAATTTTTTACAAAATTCTGAGGTATGATGTTAAATACTTTTAATGTGACCATACAAACACTGATGTTTTTTTTACCATAAAATAACTGTTAGACTACACATTTTTCAGCATAAAGAAAGGTAGGCCTAAATAATTATTTATAGTTGGAGCAGTCATTTCAAACTATTAGAAGATCTACGTTTCTTTAAATTTGGTTTGGGATATTTGTGTGCCTATATAGGCCAACTTAGAGTCTCCAGTGTTTGTGTCTAATATGTTTAGGAGGTGTTGCTTCTATAGTGTAATTTCAACAGTGATCTTTAGGTTTTCAGTGTGATAAACAATAACTTTAATTATGGCCTACTTGATTGTTTGTGGAAATAGTAAAATAAGATAAAATGGCATTTTAAAGAAACAGTGGAACTAACTTTTAACAATAGACTATAATAGTAACATAGATGCCTTACAGGTGTTGTGTTCCATTGTGCAAAGGGAATTATCCCAGTGGACCAAAAGTGTCAGTGTTTTGTTTCCCAAAAGACTGTTAGTTAATATAGTTAATAGATTATTAACAGCAATTAATTTGAATTTGTTATAGTCCTCTAATAATATAAATTGTAAAATAATAGTAATTTTCTTCATGTATGTAATATTTGTACGTATCAAATTGTAGGCCTATGTATTTTTTAATTCTTTAAATTATTACATCTCAAATTAAGCCAACTTAATGTATTTTTAATTATTTCCGTCTATTCAATTTTTAATTTCTTATATGTGTGCATTGTATTATTTATGTACATTATTCCAGTGTTTTAATCATATTTCAATTCCCGTCTACGCCCATTACAATCTACCGCTACCGTTTGTGTGACTACGACTGATGACGTCACGTGAACGCTGTGAGGCCTTGTATATTTAGGAGGTATTGGCTTGGATAACCGCGGCACTACTGTATTTTCTAAAAATATAATAAATGTAGGTATACAAAATCTAATTTTTATGAAATGAACTGAAAAGATTGTCTAATATAACTTGTTTTGATCTATTTACAGAAATCAAGTGAGATTAGTGATGACGCAGTAGAAGCACAACCGTTGTGGGAGTATCCTGGCATAGCATTATCCATGCCTAAACAAATCACTACATTTGAAATGGCATCATCCTTTCCATCAGATATTGTCACTAGTGTTGGTCAGATAAAATTTGAAAGGTGAGAATTTTGTTCTCTCATTGCCTACACTTGTGAACGGACTTAAAGATATTGTCAATACAAGTTGCAGATCTAGCTGCTAATCTAACAGGGGTATCAAAGCTAGGGAAAGGTTATAAGATTTAAAAAGATAAAGCAGTTTGTCCTTCTTTTTATTGTTACTTAAGTAGTAAACATTAAAGTCACCTGTAAAAAACAAGGTGTGATTTCTTATTTCCTCTTTACTAAAATGCTAAGTATTATCACGGTGACTCTTAAAAAATATATTAACTAGTGAATTTAATAAGTTAATCTTTTTAGATATATATAAATAATACAGAATTTATTTTATTTTATTTTTTATTTTAATTGATTACTAATCGGGGTGTGAATACGTAGAGTCCTGAAGTTAGCATGTGAGAGGATATTGGTCTAGGTGAAGTGATGCAAACTATTTGAAATTAACCTTTAACATTTGTTGAGTTATCAACTAAACACGAAAACAACATATATACATAAAAATCAATATATATTATCAATCGATAATTTAAACCTGAGAGCATGTATATTGAACTGTTATTTCGTACCATGGATTTTTCTTTTTATCTTTGAAAAAATACTGTTCGCTTTTACAAACCAGTATTTTACACCAATCGTCGCACTTCTTGTAGCTGGATGAAGTCCAGTGCTGTTTTAGGTGATGAAATCTTCCTCGTGGCTGCCATTAGGAACTGTGTGATGCTAAGTCCTTTCATCTGAATAAATCGCATCAATCCAGCGATTTAATTAATGATTGAACATTGATGTTGGTCCTCGTCGCGTCTATCTGTCTATGTTTGATATTGTTAAACATTCATAATTCATATATACTTGTGGGTTGAATTGCATAAAAACTGTATGAGTACCACATTGTGTGTAAGATCTCCAACTTCCTAAAGTACAATAATAATATAGAATAGGACCATAAGTCAATTTTAATTCGAGAGAGCATTTTTATTTTTTGAATTTAATTTAATTTATAATACAAATGTTTTTTAGAAAGAGAGCTTAATAATTAGAAGCATTTTAACTTGAATAAATATAAAAGCAAGACAATTATTAAAATCAATTATTATATTAAATTTAAATGTAGGGTTTGAGAAAATGGACAGTCTATGTACTAACGCCAATACGCGAAAACTATACGAGTTTTAAGACGCAGTTAGAAAATCAACGTCCACCAGTCTAGACGAGATAAGAAGCGAACACCTGCAAGCCAATTCCTGGAGAAATGGTCTACTACGTGCATTTCCACATGCAAGATCCAGAAGGAATGCTTTGGTAAGCAACCAAAGAATCTGACGAAATTGAACATCTGTGTGTCGTCAGACGTTTCTGATTGGTGGAGAGAGGATAGACGCCGGCTGAATGTAGCGGTGGGAAAGAACGCTAACGTTACTTTCCAACGAGAGACCAAGCAGTGAACATCGCTTGAAGTGCGCTTTAATTAACAGTTTAAATATGTAACATTTATTAGTAATCTATCAAGTCATAAAGGGTGTTTTAGTGAGTTATTGAAGAACTGATATGAATTCTTACGAAAATTAAAAATTCTCATCGTTAAATGGTGTGTATTGCGATCGCTTAAGTAATGTGACAGTAAATCGGACGCGACAATGAAATAGGCTACAAAAGTTTTGCGTTTGCGAGTGGGGTTTTCTTTTTCTTTTTTTTAAATTAATAAGTTTGTGGTCTGCTTTTCGTAAGTACAGTGCACTTAAAATCTTCTTTTTTTTTTATAAATCACCAGCTCTCTTTAAAATTTATAATCTATAATTTGTACCATATTTGTCTGTATTTGAATTTATTTTTCTTTGCTGTATATATTATGATATTAATAAATGTCAAAGGTCATTTCTAAATCGTCTGCTTTGTTTGGCCTCTTCACCATTTTTCATTCAGGTCATTAAATTCACAACCCGAGATAGAAAAATTAGTAGAGTCTTGTAATCCAACTGCATCAAATCAAATCAAATTTATATATTTATTTATTTTTTTTTTTTTTTGTAAGCTGAGCATCTTACATGTGTGACTATCTCGTATCAGAGTCCAAATTAGAAGAAGGCTAGAGGGCGGATGTTGTAGCTAATTTTACAAACTTCTTGATTTTATTTACCTTTTTATCAGTTTATAGATAAACCACTGTACTGTTTATTACTATCCATTTGTTTGACGTCTTGACCATTGATGATCCACAACTTTTAGTCATAATGGGAAATGTTATTTTATGTCATTCTGTAAATATTACAAGATTGCTCTGGCATTAGTCCTATGAGTAACTACTGGTTTGTTTTTGTTTTGGAACACACTTTGTTCAGTCTTTACCTACCTATCGATTATCTAAGCTTTCAATATTTAATGCGCTCTCTATCAATGTATTTGACTTATGGTCCTTTTGATTAGAAAATTCATCCTTGATGAATTGAGGATGTACAGTAGTTCATCTAATTTTTCAAAAGTCAATATTTGGAGATCTGAGAATACAACAGTGTGATAGAGTAAGAATCACCCTTAATCAGTTCAACTGCTTAAAATTGAAAATCGGATCCTATACTTAAAATATTAAGGTATCAATAGGCTCGGCTTTAACACTGAATTTTACCTTGATAGAAACTCTACCTCCCAACTTGTTTTCCGAGAAAAGCAAAAGATCAATTTGTAGCCATGAATAGTATTAAGTAAAATTGATGAAATACAAACATCTCGGACAAATGTATGGATATTAGTTATATGTTAATTGATTCAGAAATACATTGAAATCCCCAGTTTTATTAAGTACATTATGAATATTATGAATATTTTATGCAAGTATACTGATGACATATTTGTCCTCTCTTACCCAAAAGCCAGCTAATCCCCCCCCCTCGTGCATTAACAAACTGTTTTCCTCTCCTTCTGGCTCCTGGAACAATTTCCAAAGACAAAAAAGAATTTGGTTCTTAATGACGGACTACTCAGAGTGAGGTTTCGGCTTTACATTATGAGCTGTGGGCTATAATATGTTTAGCTAATGAAGAAGTTATTGTATTTTCCCCTGATTTTTTAAAGTGCAAGCCATGTCGAGTATAATAGTGTCTCAAAATATACTTATTCACAAATACAGAAAAGGTCTTTCACAATTAACAATTTATAACATAGACTTATTTAAACTGTAAATTTCAATATTTAATCTAGGTTTATCATGCCTGTATGGTATAGTCGACACCATTACAGTCGCATCAACTACACTTCTTGATTTCTATAAGATTAGAGGCTCTCTCAATATAAATATCATTAGTTCCACCTGCTATAACAACAAAATCATTTTAATTAAAGTCTTCAGTAAGAGTCCGACAGGAGCTCTGCCAAGCCTCTTGCATGACTATCAGAGAGTACAAGAACACTTCTGCACCTTGTTTTACAAAACTGATGGTTATTTTTAGTATTTACAGGTTTTAATTTACATTTTTTGCTTTTATAAATCTCTGCTCAGTCCTGTAAAGATTTTTTGGTGAATTGAAATTTTATTCCCTTATTATCTGATTGTGTCTCTGAAACAATATTTAAGGTATCTAAGCGGTTCCTGATTTTCAAGTTGAAATCAGAAACTGAAAAAAATTAATTTAGAAGTTTTTTTTTTTGAAAATTATATGTATTGTGTTCACTATAACAGGTGTACTAGGCATCTACCAATAACAAGACTCGTTATGTTTTTGGCAATGGAAATACTCTTTGTTTCGGACTTTGGCGTTTTATTTTCTAACATTAATTCATTATTTCTTGCTTCCTCTGCAAGAACACTTTCTTTGGAAATTTGATATATTTCCTTTTGCTTAGACAGATTATCATCATTTCTACGTAATAAAAATTTTCCAGATTAGACATTTCTCCAAGAAAGTCACTCAGGCCGCTTGGACACTCCGATTCAAAAGCAATCATTTCGGCAACCACAAATTTAATACTTCATTAGATTAAATACTTTTAAATATCTTGTAGAGATTCCATGCCACCCTCAACATTATCTCTCTCCGCAGCTCATGTTTTTACCATGGCGAGAAACAGACAACCACCAGTGAGAGAGCACTTTTAATCAATATTTGTATTATTAGTATTTTATACATTACTTAACATTTTCTTCAGTAACAATCATTATATCATGATATGATTATATAAAGAATAATCTAAAAAATATAAGTAAAAAATCATCAGCTAGGAAATATGAATTCACCTTAATGTATGAATAAAATTCAAAATCAATAGCGTTATTATTCTTAAACTAGTAAAGCATCAAACACAAATAATAATGTAACATCAAAATTACTGGTACAATAGAGTCCCGCAAACTCTGCGTAATGTGAGCCAGAAAGGTGGCGAGTTTGTGAAGTGCAAGATTATCGTGAATAATGGTAAAAAATAAATAAATGCTTGGTAGCTTAGTTAATTAAAACAAAATGTATTTACTGTCTCTGCAAAACATATAAAAATTTTATTAATTTTTTGCCAAAAAAGTTTTTAGTACTCAATTGTTTCTCGCACTTAACTCTATGTTTTGCAGCTTCATCTCGAAGTCGGCGGAGGAACAGTATGTCCATTCAGGAAGCTACTTGCTGCTCAAAATATCGTAGGGCATCCTCAACAGCTTTTAACCCTACATTGTGGCTTGTTTTCGGTTCTTCCCCATTGTTACATGTGTCTTCTGATTCATTTTCTTCAGTTTGTTCCTATTCTTTTACGATCGCAACAATTTTATCGTATGAAAGAAGATTTTCCGTTGCCATCCATTCCCCCACATCACCATCACTGAAGTCTTCACATCTGGGAATTTCTTTTGTAAATCAACCCGGGCAGAATCTTCTTCCTTTGAGATATCAGTAAACGAATTTCCAGAATGAACAAGTAATGTTTTCCAAGATCACACTAATATTATTGGCTCCATTCATCCCTAGGTGCAGCAATCCTTCCGTCTAACAAGTCAATCTTTTTCAATTTAGTGACTCGTTCTTGGCCTTCATCAATTGGTGTCTCAATTGTAGACAGAAGTTAGCGGCAATGTCTTTTTTTCATTGCTGCTAGCACACCTTGGTCCATAAGCTGACACAGTGCAGTCACATTAGGTGGCAAAAACATAGTTTTGATATCGCCATCAAGCAGGGTGTGAGGAAGCATAGTCTAAAATCAAAATGGCTTTCCTTGGAAGATTTTTTATTTTTCAAACTTTTCTACAGATGGGATGAATTGTTTATAAAACCAATCTTTGAAAATTGCTCCTTCCTTCCATGCATTAGACTGGTTTGTATACCATACTGGAAGCTCATTCATATCTTTTACATTCTTCAAAGCACAAACTTTTTAGGTTTTCCAATCAAACAAAGCTTCAACTTGTGCTCACCAGTTGTATTGCAGCAGACCATGACCGTAACTCTTTTCTTGCTCGTATGAATCCTGGAGCAAATTTCTCATGTTTTAAAGCCAAGGTTTTTTCAGGTAACATTCAAAAATGTATTCCTGTTTCATCGCAATTTTAAATTTGGTTGCCGAAAGTCCTTCACTTTTAATAAACTTATGAAAGTTTTCCTGAAACTTCGAAACACTCCCATTGTCACCAGAATGTTTTCTCTACTTATGTTTAGCTGTCTTACTCTGTACCGCTTCTTCCATTGATCAAGCCAACTGATGCTAACTACAAATGTTGTCTCTCCTTCTTTCTTAACCTTTTCATGAGCAACTGAGAAACTTTTTCCTGCAGTATTGGTCTTGACATTGGCATACCTTTTTCTCTTTGCTGTCGAAACTATAAATAAAGAACCTTGCTAACCTCGTAAAATTCACTCTCCTTCAAGTTTTTCCTTTCTTTTAACGACTGTACAAATTATTTTCAAACACTGAGACTCAATTTTAGCTCTCTTCTTTTTCCAATCACCAATCGTACTTCTTCACACTCCGAAGAACTAGTTGCACACTCTATTTGTTATGGTTTGAAGGTAAGGACTAATATAGAAATGATTGAGAAAGTTGTTTTACGGCGGTGATGCGTAACAGCATTGTGCTTCTAAGCATGTGAGCTTATGTGACGTTACGGCAGTTTGTTTCTACATTAAGATTGGCATGTGCACATGACGAAAGACTATACCAGTAAGGAAGACTGGCAATTTGGAACCCTTGAGTGCGAGTCTTTTTACCATTAAAAAATTAGTCTAATTAGAATTAGTGTTATTCTACTCTAATTTCATTGTAATCTGTTGCAGCTCTGGTGACTGTAATGGTGTTGGAATATGGTTAGACTTTAACCTGGATGGTGAAACAATAATAAGCCAAGGTCCGTCTGATGTGGTTACGCCAGGAAAGTATATTAATTGGGATATTCACACCCGCCAAGGCATCTACTTTTTGCCTGAAAGTGCCAAAGTTTCTCTCTCTCACATACTCTACTTTAAAGTGTCTTTTAACCCTCGCGACGGTGAAGTTAGTTTTAAGTTTCTTTTGGACAATATGATTTGATTTTTTATATGGTTCAATTATGAATAAATGTATAATATGAATACGTATTTGAAGTTTTTTACAAAAACCTATTTTTTCCTCTTCTTCTAAAAAGTTGTTAGGAAACTCTAAACAGGGTATGTAAACTAACCATCATATATACTGATGTTATCATACCAAACTAATTGTTTTTAACTATAGCAGCAGTTGGAACCTGCATAATTTGAAGGTTGCAAATGTGAGAATCTAGGCACGGTAACTAGAACTACACGGTATGTGTCACGAGACAGCTGCGCAGTAACTCTGAGCTTAGATGACGTCACTGCCACCGTCTCATGCTTCCCGCCTAGCAGAAGCAGATTGACTTACACGAACTATTTACGCAAATAACGATTTGCTGGGTTAGTTCTGTGTAATTTTTACACAAATGTGTTGTTTTAATTTATAGTTTTTACTAATTTTGACTTTCACTTAATTTCATTGACAATGTTGCGAGCACCTACAGCCTAAAAGGAAGCTACGTACCAAATTTCATTCCAATTCGTTCTTATAGGGATTTTTAGTAACTTTGACCCCCCCCCCAAACCGCCCTAAAATTTCGAATTTCTTTTAACCCTTTCTTAGCGAGGGTTTAAATTAGCTGGGGGTCGTAGAAAAGATATATGAATCACTTTGTAACATCCGCGTTAATTTAGGATGTAACAAACTGGTTCAAATAGAGTTTGTAATTTTAAATGTATAGGCCTAATTAGTATAAGATATTGTTTAGTATTTAAATATGCAATTATATATCAAAATAAAACTAGGAATGTGATATTTTAATGGCATTTAGTTTAATTCAGATTGTTTGTTAGTTTTCAATATAATATGTTTAAACTCGTGTATGTTTATGGTTATGCATAATGTCAAATAATTTGTTTGTTATTATTATTATTGATAGCGAAAATATATTTTGAAAAGTATTAAAAAATTCATAGTTATGATATATTTTATATAAACAATATTTTAAACAGCATATCTCTAAGTAGGCCTATATAGATAGGTATTTAATAACCAATGTTTGAGTTGAATTATAATTCTGTAAGCATTTTTCGTTGATTTTTCCTTGTGTTTGTTTATAGTTTTTCAATCTAACCTTAAAAAGCTGTTAATTTTTAAGAGTATTAAAGTGATTATAAATTTGCTAAGTAATGTTGCTATGGTAATGATTGTAAACAAACATAACGTGTTGCTAAGCTTTTTATATGAACAGCTGTTTTTTTAAGCTATGGTATTGAGTTCATACAGTAAAGGCGGTTGAGTTTCTTCCAAATTTGAAACTTTTTCGGGAAACTCTTCAAATTTTTCTTTACGTATAAACCTTCTATGAACTACTGCAAACATTTTAAGACCAAAATTAGCCAAATCGGTCCAGCCATTCTCGAGTTTTAGCGAGACTAACAAACAGCAATTCATTTTTATATATATAGATAACTATGAATTTACTGTCGATGAAAAAGGTTTTACTATAAAAAAATTGCACCTCTAGATTCCCTAGAGTGTATATGTAATCCCATGAAAGATTGTATATTTTCCGTTCACCCAATAGTCGTGTAGGGTGATGTTTTTAAGAAGCTTGTCACTGGCGAAATCGAATCGCTGTAGAGATGCCGGGCGCTTCGGTGGCAGTGACGTCATAGCCACCAACGATCTACGCGTGACACATACCGTCTTGTTCTAGTTACCGTGGAATCTAGGGATAATGAAATTCTGATATATTTTTGATAAAAAGCCGATCAGAAGTCAAACAGTTGGGTCAGGAATTCCCAAAAAACGATGTTGTCTCATTGGGAATCCCTTAAATTTAAGTGAAAGAGCGGTTAACAGTAGCAGCGATTTAGTCACAGTTTACCAATAAGCAACTGCTATCCTGCTATGAGGTCTGTTCTTCTTAAAAGTTTTCCTTTGCTGCCCAGTACCTTAGTACGAGTCAAGCTTCTTGTTGAGGGGGGAGGGGAATATTTAACCAATCTGCTTCGTAAACCAACATCAAAATAAATAACATTTCCTCAGTTACGGTAGTGAAAAGTAGTGCAAAAGACTGCAATTCTTAGCGGATTCACCTCCTTTGGACCCCTAAAGGATATAAAAATAGATCAACTACATTTTTTAATTTTATTTCTTTCCTGTATTTTCAAAAATGCTTAAAATAACACTAAACATTTGTATCACCTTAACCTTAAACAGATAGTTTGCTTGCAGGAAATGATGTCATTTTACTTTATTAAAATCAGGAAACAAAAAACTAAAAATAATTAATGGCAATAAGGTCACTTAAGTTTAGGTAACAAACTAAAAACACTTTCTTTATAAAAATACAAAGATATATACGGTATATTGTAATACCAAAATAAAATAAAACATTAATAGACAAATTATAATTTTAGTCCTTTATAGAAGTATCAATTAATCTCAACATTAATTATTTTATTTTTAAAATAACAACTTATTTATTTTTTTTGTGATAGTCTTATGCAATGTTCTGAGATCACCATGCCAGCTCTTGAAAATAATTTCTCACATGGCACACGCTTCACCACCATACAACACTTATGTTGAACCAATTCACTCAAATTTGGATAAACACTTTTGTTATTTTCCCACCAAATCAAGGGCTTCCTTTCTACTGTACTTATCACTTTGTCACTGAGATATTTTTGTACCTCTAAAATTGCACAGGCTGCGGAATTGGTAGAAGGTTGCAACTTTTTAATTTTACTTTCAAATTCCAACCAATAAGACTCCGATTCATCTTCAATATTTTTGGGTTGAGTTTCGTAAGTATCACATTCCGTTTTTGTAGAATTTATATTGGCTGTAACGAGTTTGGTTAATATATTTTTGATTGCTTCTAAAGCTCCTTTGTTATTAACCGGGGATCAAGAAAGGCAATCGTTGATATTGTTAAATTATATTCTAAGTTAGAAAACACATTTAGCTTTACTGCAACACACTTATTTTTGCATTTGATGTCGTTCATCATTTTTTCTGTGACTTTTATTAGTCCACTTAAAACAACAGTTAGTTTGTTTGCTGTCAGATACCCTTCGCCACTGATTTTGCTCTTTCTAACGGTCTTCTATTAGGGTTTGAATGTTATAATTGAATATTTGCAAAAGTTATATTAATTGCTTCTCTTAGTAATATGAATCGCTCCAACATAAAAAATGTTGAATTCTATCGAGTAGCGACATCGTTTATTAATGTCAGAGGCTACCTAACATTGTCTGACTATGTAAGAGTTTCTCGTTTGCTTGAGTAATTCTTTTTAAATAATTTACAACATTCTTTATTTTTTTATGGCTACATTTACTCCATCACGTTCACAAACTTAAAGTTCTCGAGAGACTGAAACATCATTTTCTTCTTCTTGATCTTTTACTTCCAGCAAATTTTTTTACACACAAATTTAATTTATGTACAAAACAACCGAAGTGTTTTGTTTCATTTCATCTCTCACTGCTTTTGTAGCATTGTCTGTTACAATAATTAAAACTTTGTCATAGATATTCCACGACACCAGTACTCGAGATAACTCATCAGCTGTTGCAGTGGATGTGTGTTGCCCTTCAAATTTAATACAAACTAGAAGAATATGATTAATTTTGACATTTCCATCAAAGTAGTGACCGGTAATACCTATATAACTCTCATTTTTTAGAGTGGTCTGTTTAATACATATTATGCTTTTAACAGATAGATAGATATAATTTATTAGCACAATACATTCTATTATAATAAATACATTTGTTTTTTTATGTGAAGATATCAGAACAGGTGCCTTGTCAGAATATAAATTTTACTGAAAAATAAAAATATGGTTAAATATAGTCAGGCTTACCAACATAAATTGCC
>JAGFPH010003326.1:6027-18870 GCA_018207615.1 Philaenus spumarius | reverse complement strand
GAAAAGATTTTTACATGACTTTAGTGGGCTTTGTCATTGTTCTAATATTTTTTTTCTGGAAAATAAATATTGATTCCACTTCCGACAAATGCCCCAAAGAATTATTCCTTGTCTAAGGGGTTGATTCTACATACCTGTGATACACAATTCTGCAATCATCAAGGGAAACACTATCTCTTAATCGCAAAAATGCATATGAAATTTACAATTCAATTAGTCTGTTTGACAAATTTTACATTTGTATTTAGACAAGTCAACATGAATACTAATAAGATGTGTTAAAACAATAGCTATAATAAATCACAAAATATAACATAACAAAATTAAAATATATATTTTTTCTTTTGTATATAAAAGAAAAATTATACTATTTTAAAATTCTCATGTGGCTTTAAGTCAAGAAAATTCACAGTCAAGTAAATTTTAAAATATAATTATTACAACTTTAATATCATATCAATATTTTTTCTAGGATTGGATGAAAATCTTTTTAAAATATCATTTTCAAAAACATCTTTATTTTCTTTGGCAGTTTTTCTATGGACAGAAGACACCAGTCCATTCAGACGTTGACGTGTCATTGTTGATCTAAGCCAGGTTTTTACTTTCTCAACATACTGAACGACCGTTCCACAGTGCACGTTGTACATGGTAGAGAAACGGCAATGAGAAGTGCCTTCTTTGTTTCAGTATAAAACATGTTTGCCCCTCCACATGTTGTGCCAAAGTTCGCTTTCAGAGGCAAAACCTGTAAGTTCGTAGAACGCCATAATCTCCTTTTATTTTACCTGGAAATCAGTAATGGTCATTTCAAGCATATTGAAAGGAGTAGAGCCAACAGGGAAAATGCTGGTGAATGCTTGTCTGAGAACCGAGTCTCCAGTGAACATACTAGCGAGCCCAAGTCACAGGGAATCACCAGTGACCTTTTCCAATACTCATTCGGGCTTAAAGCTGGAGGATTTGACCGATGTGTCTGCTTTTGACAACTCCTAGGGATTGCCAATTCAATCTCAGAAGCACAGTCTATAAGCTCAGTGGAAACTTCATCTACATTTTTGCGATGACTTCTTATAACTTCTATAATTCTCTTGAAGTGTTTCAAACACTGGACCAGATCAAGATTTTGAGCTTGAAGAGCATTGACTACAGGTTCTAGTAGTGCTGAGTACTTGCTTATTAGGACAATGGCAATAATTGAGATTTTGTAGCCTGCTTTCTTGTACTGGGATTCCCTTCCACTGAAAGCCGTTCCAATCCTTCAACGATCTTTACAAAATGTTTATAGAATATGGCAATGTTTTTATACTTTTGTGACTAACAAGTTTCACAAAAGAGAGGGATGTTAGGTGCATAAGGTCTTTTCAGTACAGACTACCTGAAGAACCGAATTATATCTTTGATAACACATACAGAGTTACGGACTTGCTGTACACTGTTTAAATCATTAACTACTAGATTCAATTAATGAGAAGCACAATGAAAGAACAGCACAAGTTTGTATTTTATTTCTTATAAGAACTCCTTGATACTGTCCAGCCATAAATGAGCATCCATCATAACCTTGACCAACACACTTGTTGGGATCAAGACCTTCGTTTTCCAGAAATCTGTCAATCGCTGTAGCAATTGTGGTAGCGTCAATGTCATTGATCTGAATAAAACCTACAAACTCTTCCCAAACTTCCATCCTGTTATTGTCAAAGAATCTTAACCCAACAGACAACTGTTCTTTTCCGGATATATCGGCTGTTTCATCAGCCAGTACGCTAAATGCGGATGCCTTCTTAGCCTCTCCAATAATACAGTCTTTGACCACAGCTTCACACAGATCAACGATTTCATTTTAGATTTGTGGGGACATGTAGGTTGCATATTTCTTTAAAACTTTTTTCGGAATGGCGTTTAAGCTCTTGATCACCGGCATCAATTCGAAATTTAATTAAATCTTCAAAATACTCCTTCATGAAGGTTGTCATGTGTACCATAAAAAAATACTGTTGAAATAATCGGTAGCCAGATTTTCTTGTTTTCTTCAACAAGTTTTTAATGTCCAGTAACCATTTGTAAGTCTATAGGAACCTCATCCATGAAGGCTTTTGCTGCATTAGTTGCAACCTTGTGCCATTGGCTGGAAGCATGGTGTTACAAGAATCATGCATGTGCTTGAATCTTTGAAATGGTTTCACAATAAAAGATCCAAGAACACCCTTTCCTGTACTTGTAGCTGGAGGGAACAAAACACAGTATTTGCAGAGACCTCCTTTTAGTTTTTTTAGAATATGTTAACCAATGCGAATAAGTGTTTAACTAACTATAACAGAATTTCTGTTGGGAATATATTTAACATCTTTAGAAAAGTCATACTTTTCAGATGGTTGTCAACAGCAGGTTAACACCTTTTTCTTTGCTCTTGTCATCTTAGATGAACTTCCAAGGCACTCCCCTAGATCATTTTCGTAGCACTCATCAACTAACCTGCTCGACATGGCCAACAATGAAGCAAATGAGGGACCTGGTACAGATTCAACAGCACAAGGTGCTGGTTCTAATTTAGCTTTCTTCTCGTCTTTCTCTCCATGGTTGCCATCAATTGCCTCCCTTTTATGGTTACTACCTAAAAAAAAGTGTTTGAAATGAGTATTTTGTATAAAATTTATTAGTGGATATATTTAATGACCAGCTTGAGTTTTTTTTAATTGGTTCCCAAAAATACTCTAAATTGACTGTTATGTTTGTTCATTGGTTTTCTAACAGAAAAAACATAAAAAATGATAAGTTAAAATTGCAGACTTTTTTCAAAATTAATTCTTATTAAAAACATATTCCTAGAAAAAAAATGGCTTTTACTTTCACAGATATCACCAGTTCAAACGGAAAAAAAATTAAGATTCTTAATGTATTTTTATTTACTGCAAACTAAACAAACGACCTGATAATTTGCTACGTTTAGTAAAGTCCACTCATTGTCTTGGCTTGCCATTGGCTAAATAGATAAATTAGTTTCAACTAACAATTGATCAGCTGATTGAATTCCAAACAAGAAACTTTATTTTAATTTTATTAATTTTGCTAATTTATTTATTTCCAGCAAAATAAGAGTTGAGAGTTGTGAAAGGAATAAAAACATCTTCTTGGGGATAATGACGATTGTTTATTGATGTTATTATTATGGAACTTCCATATGCTTTAAAGCTAAAGGTTTATTTCTGCTGCTGGTTTAGGGATGGCGGTTATTGCAAAAATAACTGGTTTTTAAAAGGTTTAGGGATGACATTTATTGCAAAAATAACCCGTGTTTGGTTATTCCAGTTTATTTCACATGCAGTTTAACCGCTCTCAATAACTGGGTTTTAAAATAACCGTTTTTTTTTAAGAAAAAATATTTTTACAAGAAATATTTGTACTACACAACTTAAAACTAAAAATATAATTTCAAACAACAAATTTTTAAGTTTAACTTTGTAAAACAACTCAGCCATTCCATTGTGACTTGACGGGACAAGCAGAGAACTAAATCGCCTTAAATTAACTCTTTAAAAAATTTATTATGGACTGTAATCTACTGCAGTCTTTTCACCATGGTTTAAACTTTTTTTTTAAAGTATTTTTGAATAAATACGAGGTGTAGCACTTTTATGACATGTGACGGACGGGACGTAATTTGGACACAAAAATTGTGTGTATCACATTCGCTAAATTTGTCTGTGAATTATAAAATAATCTTTTTTTAGAAAATAGGGGATTGTTTGTAAAGTTGTTTTATTAATAGCCATATGCTTAAGATTCTGTTCCTACAACTTTGAACTAAGATAAAAAATTAAAACCTATCAGATTGTAACACTGACAGCCATGTAACAGAAATGCTACATGATGATAATAAATTAACAATTTCCCATAATGTCTAAAGCATAGAGGTTTGGTCTAAATAAAATAAAGGACGCAATATATATAATAGTAAACGTTTATAATTCTTGCATACATATAAATTCTTTTGTGACGCAAAACAATTAAAGTAAAATCATTTAAATAAAAGTAAATAAAGTAAAAGGCAGACTGTTAGTAAATAAAATAAAAGCAGACTTAAAATATATTAATCAATAACGTATGTAACGTGTGTGAACTGTATAAGAAATAATTTTAACAAATAGTGCGATTGAAGCGAACGGTTAAAAGAGACAATTAAATGATCACGCAATGGACAGTTTTGAAGAACAATTGAAATTAAAAAGTAGGCACATGTGAAAAAATTAAAATATGTATCAGCGAATATAACAGGGCACAACATAACATCGGTACACAAGTGTCGAAAAACAGTACAAACAACAAGCGTTAACCCTAGAACTGGCATGGTTAAAGCTCAAATTGAAAAGCCCGTTTATAGCGCTTTGCAAGCATATTTTTAAAAATTCGCCAAAAATAGTAAATGAACCCCAATCCAAAAGTGTTCCATAGCTTTTTTGTAGAAGAAACTTCAAAGAATTCAAATATGCCACTAAAAATTAGTTTCTTTTGAAATTGTAAAAGTTGTTAGCTTAGAAAGCGAAAAATGTTCAGAAACGGAAGGAAAAAAAAGAACTTTATGCCTACATAAAAAATAGTAAAACATTTTTGTATTTTTTTTCAAAATACACAAAAGTTTTATAATTTAGTTCTAAATAGAAATATGTAAAAATATATTTCAATTTCACAAATTTTAGTTCAAAATAACATTTTGAACGTTTTTACTACATAACCTGCAAATCTTGACTAATTTCAAGTGACTAGCCTATGCCAAGATATTTTTTACCAAACAATGTTTTTTTTATACCAAAAATTCGAGAATGAAATGTAGAATCGAATAGCATTCTACCCAGTTTCAAATAACTTTACATTTTGTAATGAAAATTCAAAAACCTCAAATCGGCATTTTAACCTAAAACTTATTTCTATAGCCTATGTTATTTATAAACTTACCGTTTTATTACAACACCGTTATAAGCCTAATTTCACTCAAACACAATCTACACTTATTTATTTATAACTAAAACACAATATAACACTATTTTATAAACTGTAATAACCATAAAATAACACAAAACAAATGTCAACAAATGAAGTCAACTAGACGGCTGGCGTTCGATGAATTGTGTTTATTTGTAAAGCTTTGTTATACCAACCTATGAGATCTAAATGTATAGAATTTTACATAGATAAAAACTGTGAAGATTTCTGTTTATAACCATATATTGTACATTTTAGGTATATATCGAATAAGACTGTAAGAATCGATTCTAAACAGGCTTGCGTATTGGCCAAATATATATGACCAATTACAAGCTTTTACCGTATATCCTATAGAACAGCTGTTTTCAGAGTAACATGTGATTTGAAGACACAGTTTGAAACAGAATCGTCTGCTAAATTCAATGCTGTAATGATCTTCTTCATAAATAACTTCTGTGAGGAATTACAGACCGTTGAAAATGAGACAAAGTCTTGACAGTATACGGCGTTCATTGACGCGTGAATCATAGGTGATTTAGGTACTACAATTTTGAAACAGTGATTACGTATGTAAATATGTGTTCTACAAAAAAGTTGTAAATACAAAAATTATAGTATAATTCATTACCTTTCCAACGGTACCGGTTTTATTACGATTAAATCATTTTAAGTGGATATAATGATCGATTGTGCAAATTCTCGCAATTGTTCGAGCGGGTTGCGTTGCCCCTGAGAGACTGCAGTCAAAACTGCAGTCTGCCACTTTGAGGGTTAAAACAAGACGGATACAGAATGCTTTGTACAGTTCCAAAAAGAACGTTGCAGAACGAGAAACATGGCGTATAGCTTTGTGTGCATAGCTAGCTGCAGGTGATGTAAAATTTATTGAAATATGTAGTCGTTTCAATTGAATGGCAACAAATGTCATTCTAAAGTGTAGTAGAGGTACTTCGACGTTCGTGAGAACTTAGAAAGTAAAATCGATGGTGTAAACTTTGTGATAAATGAAGTTGTAGAAAGTCGCCCATGTGCTTTGATAAAACGCGCGTGATAGTTATTGGTGTTTCATATCAATGGTAAATACAATAAAATCCTAGGTAAAAACAGTGCAACGAAAAACGCAGTAAGTAATAATGGCCATAGGACATACATTTTTCAGTCTGCAATTATAAAATTTTTAATTGTTCTAACAAGTAACTTCCTTTGATTTTTATTGCGTCATACTTTAAGCTAGGCTTGACAACACTTTGTATAGATTGTATATAATTGATTTGTTTGTTTGTTTCTTGTAATGTTGATATATTTTGTTGTAAATAATAATTTTTTTAAGAATGTTTGAGTAAACAAATAGTTGTTCCGCTACAATGTCTTAGACTCCTTTATTTAGCCACATCCACAAGTCATTACTTTGCAGCCAAGTATTCACCCCTGAGAAAATTGAATTAACATAGTAAATCATTGATAGTAATTGGTAATTATAGATAGATAAATGCATAAGTATTAATGGAGCATAAATAGAGTTATATGTGGATTATTATTATTATTATTTTTTATTATTTGAGTTAAACGAAGGTGATATCAAGGTTTTTATGAGTAAGGTGTAAGGTGAATTAAGGTAAGGTGGAGCTAAAGGTGTAATTCTACGTTGGAGTTAGAGGAGATACATGATGTATGGTGATTTTTAGTAAATGGAGGTAAGGTGGTAAGAAGTGTTTTTGGTGATTTAAAGTAATATTATGAGCGATGATTACTTGTATTAAAGGTGAATAAGTAGAGGAAGTGAGGGGGAGGTGATAATTATTAGGAAATAATCCACATATAGCATTTTTTATTATCTTTGAGTATTTTTTTTATTTCTGAAACTTTTACCGAATCCCATTTTTTTTAACAGTTTATATATTTTTATATTTTCATTTTTGTAACGCCTATCGTTACAAGATGACAAATAGATTAATTGGGTGTAATGATTTCAAATCATTATTTAATTACTTTTTTTATTGATGAACATGTTAACACAACTATCTAACTCAAATCTACATACTTTATGTAACGTTAGTAGTTGAATAAAAAATTAAATTTAGTCAAATGTAAAAACAATGAAGTGCAAGTATTTTATTTAAGAGACTATTTATGTTACCAATTTATTTAATTATTATCAACTAGAGCATTTAACTTCTCAAAATAAACAAATGTCTAAAATATAACCTCAAATATGTTTGTTTTTGTTTACTAAATTACCCACGCTTCATCTATGACTAGGTCCATGACGTTCAATCTATGGTCGCTTTTGGCAGCCATTAACTATAGAATGACGTCATTCGTCTACTGAAGCCTAGTTTAACGGTTTAACAAATTATTTTATTTTCAAAATCTCTAAGGGATACGCTTTGGCTGAGTTAGTACTGGATATGAGTGAAACTATGGTATAAAAATAATAAATCAGAGCATTGCAACGAACAATTTTAAGAATTTAATGATTCATAATTGAATTCAAAGCAAACATTTAAAATTTAAAAATCTTATAAAAAACACATAAAATTATCGGAATTAAGCCTATTACTCGCCATGTTACCAATTAAACAAAATAAAAATACAGAAGCTACAGGCAGATCAAAAACTTTCCCAACAATAAAAGTCTCATGAGTCCTATCTTACACAAATTGCCATTGTTTTAGTTGCCAAGTGTTTTAGTTGCCAAGTGTTTTAGTTTGCCACTCCCTGTTAGTATTTTCTTATACGCCTCCATTCATACTACAAGATATACCTACATTTCAAGTTTATATTTTTTGCAAATAATTAATACGGTAATTAATAATAGTAGCGAACATGGAATGTGAACATAACCTAGAACTTTTGGAAAACCTAAGCCAACCTAATGAAAATGTAAGTGCATCAAGACAATGATAACTATTATATGAACAAGATGTATTATAAAACAATGTCAAATATTTCCATTTTTTTCTTTTTAATTGTTTACCTTATGTGAAAACTATCCAGTGTTCTCCCCAATACAAACAATGTTCAAATTATCATCAGGTGTTTTTCCCATAATCAAGTGTTTTCCCAGAATGAACTACAATATGTTCCTATTATTGAGTGTTCCCTGCAAATAACTGTTTCCCCATATAAATAGTGTGTACCAGTTACAAACTATACAAACCTTGTACCATGTAAATATTGAAAACTGTGTTCCCTTATCAGCTATATGTTTCCTTATATTTATTGTGGTCCCATGCATTTACTGTGTTATTGTGTTCCCCATCATGTAAATTGTGAAAATACCAGTGAGATATCTTAATAACGACTACAATATATGTGCATTAATAAACAAAACTGTGACAACTGTTTCCCCAACATATCTATATTAAAATGTGTCCCATTAAAACCCCAATAGACTATGGTATGGCTAACAACAGACGAGACACAGGTGTACGGTACACTAATGTACGGGACACTAAATGTACTACCAATTAAATGTGTGTCAACAGACGAGACACTAAGTAGCGCGCTACCAGATTCTGTGGCTCTCCCCGCAAGAAGCTGGGACACCGGACTGTGTACGGGATTCCGCAAGGGCATTCATTTGAATTATGGCTGTCAGGCGAGACACTAGTAGCGCGCCACCATTTAAAATTAGTAAATTGTAATCGTGTAATCGTAGTTCAGATATTATCTCCAAGCGCTGAAATACATTCAACAAACATAAAATTTTCGTTCATCAGTATAGGCCTAACTTAAAATTATTGTGTGTATATTTATTTATTTTACCTGCCTTAACGGCAACATACATACAATAATTTTAGGTTAGGCATAGAAAGTAATTTTAAGTCTAGGCCTAACCTAAAATTATTGTATGTATGTTGCCGTTAAGACAGGTAAAATAAATTAAACATACACACAATAATTTTAGGCTTGGCCTACACTGAAAAACCAACATTTTATGTTTATTGAATGTATTTACAATGAATGGACATTTAACTGTGTTTACCATCTTACCTTTGATGTTATATTTAATTCCACATCTGTATTATAATAACATTAAACGTATGGAAACAGTAAATTAAAATAATTTGTGTAGGCTATGTTGTCATTAAGGCTGGTAAAAGAATTGAAGAAAAGTCGTTCCTGACGGGGGTCCCACAATCGCGGGTCCCATCACCCGAGCTATTTCGTTTAGTAAATAATTAGTTAAAAATAATAATATTGGCGTATGCAAATCAAATAATATCACCAATAATTATAATCTAAATATAAATAAAAGTGTTACTTTGACTAAGTACAACATTTCGGGAAGCCATTATGTATCACTATTGTCTGTATCACGAGGACCTGAGATGTCACATGGGAGGCTGCAACCAATCCGAAAGCAAGACGTTGCAAAATTTCCCATGATTCAAGCGGCGGGTCTTTTTCGACCAGAAACGACACCAAAAGAGTTGAGTACGATCTTCTTAAGAAGCCAACGCGTCCCTGCGTCTATAAAAAATGATGCTTCTTTTAAAAAGTGTCTTTAAACTTTATCCAGTAGTAAATTCAGTAATTTTAAAAGCAGAAATTGGTATCTTCTGCTATAAACAATATTGTAATACAGTGAACTTTCTAAAAACTATAAAATACTTTTAAAAAAACCATTCCTTTTAAATTCAAAGCCAAAATAGACGCACACTTTAGAACTTTTAATATCCATTAATAAATTCATGAATGCGTTTACAAATAGTTTGTTCATGGCAAGCCGAGTGCCTGCCCTGAGATAATGAACTTTTAATAAAAAAACATTTTCAATTTTAATCATTTTAAAATATAAACTTTAAATATCATTATCAAATCTTGTGCTACATCTGAGCTAGAACAAGGTACATTTAATTTTTTTTTAAAGAAAGTGTATCAAAGCTATTAACATTACTCAATTGAGTCATGTAACTATGCCGTTATTTTGTACAACTACAATTATTTTGTAACTATGCCGTCTATTTATCTGTGTATGTGTTAATAAATTTTATTTGTGTAAAAATCTACTTGAATTCATTGATTTACTTATATGGCAAGTAGAGTTTGAAATATATCAGATTATCCTTTCAATTTAATTACATCAAAATACAGCTAATAAAATCTAGAAGGAGAATTATTATAAAGATGAAGTTGAAATTGTCTTTAAAACTGGTTAAATACAAAAAATTGTGTACATCATATATATGTCTATGTCTGAATTAGGATTACATTTGATTTGATGTTTATTTGTGTCATTAAAATAAGATTTCTTAAAGTGATATTGATTTTTTTGGTTTGTATGATGTCCGACTGTGAATTTAGGAAATCCACGCAGGTATTAAATGAGTTAAAGAATATAGGCAGTTTTTTTATTCCAGTATTTGTATACTTAGCATATCAAGTTTACATTAACGAGTTTTACATTAATAAGATAAATTCATACGATAAATAAAACCAGTTAATAGTATTCTCCGGTTCCTATTTCATAGTGATGCTCAACCATCAGCTTTCTGAAGAATGGTAAACGCATTATTTTGGCTTCAAATGTCAAAGATCAAGAAACTTCGCTCCAAGCTGTACTGCATATTGTGAGAAAAGCACTAATCCATTGTTCAACGAGAGGCGTCTTACAAACAAATATTGTCTGTTTTGGATCAAAAAAGTCTGCGGGGAACAGAAAAAGAAGTAAAAGAAACAAGAATATTAACAATACATTAATTCTCACACACATGTGTTTAATAATCAAATACAATTAAATGATAAGGTTAGGCTCAGTGATAGACGAGCTGCAACTTAAGTTATAAGTTCTTATAAGTTTCAACTAAGAACTTATAACTTAAGTTGTAGCTCATGTATCACTGAGGGTGATGATGACTGTCGAAACGTGTTTGATTATTAAACATATGTGTGTGAGAATTAGTGTATTGTTGTTATTCTTAAATAATGCCTTCTCTCTCGTCAAGCTCAAAGTATATTAAAAACAGAGACAAGAAAAATTAATTGTTTTAATCATTCAAGTACTGAACTTTATTCATTAAAGGGCACCCTGGGTGGGCCGCTTTGGGGGCTTAAGCCACCCTAAAAAAAATAATTTGCTAAAAAAAATATCAATCAATAAATACAAAACAATGTCAATAAAAACTGCTTTTAACTTTTACTAGGAATCCCGCTGTATGTACATGCAAGGTGAAACAGTTTTGGAAGGTTTTCAATATCTCGTCATTTTAGAGAAGTGTGTGCACAAAAACTAAAAGACACTCTATTAGCCAAAACACTAAACAATCAAATCCAACTTCGCATGTCACATGTATCCAATAAGTGTGGAAGCACGTCTATGCTTGCCGTTGCTAGACAACGTCTGCACCCAGCCGGCGAGAAACACCACTATCTTTACTAGATCTAGTAGGCGTGCGTTTAGTTGTTGTTTAGGATCAAGTCATATCATAGAAATTCTATGGGAGAAAACAGACTTAGTAGTCCAGCAAGTTTGAATAATACTTTGTGAGATTGAAGTTAAAAGTAAAGAAGTTATTTTAGTCAGAAAAAATCTACTAGGAGTCTAGATTTTGTTTTGTACATTGTTGCAGCAAATATCAATTTCAATTTTTATATTATGTAATTTAATTTTAATTTTGTTACACAAGTAATTTCATTTATTAATGTTAAAATAGTTTTCTTCCCAATGTTTAGTATTAGGTAGGCAATTGCATTGCAACAAATCATTTAATGTTTTCTGCTTCTGTTTCGATGCTCAATAATAATAAAATTAAGCTATTTCTTTGTAATATATGAATGATTAATTACATTATATCTGTGCCAAGGCTTTTTTTACTTCATCAGCCATGATTCATTTTTTACATATCTACTTATATAAAGCTAGACGGTAACACTGATTCATTGATATTAATTATTTGGCACTTCCCGTAATCGGACCCCCCTCAACCTTATACTTGAATTAAAGGTCTCGACGAGAAACTTTTGGTAAAATTGCCAGAAGTTAACATTTTTAATTTTGCAAGCACCTTTTGGGCGGGAAAGATTTTTTAGATTTTTTAATTTTTTCACTTTGAGCGTGTTTTGTAAGAAAACGGTAAAAGATAGCAAAAAATTTTAAATACAAAAGTTGTAGAAAATTTAATTTCAGATCAACGATTTTTCATCAGATTTAAGATCCAATCATCCATTTAGCCACTATTCATCCGAGAAGGGAAGCTCCGACCAACGTTCTTAAAGCTAACCGGTTTCACTGATTCACTGACATTAATTATTAGGCACTTCCCGTAATCGGACCCCCTCAACCTTATACTTGAATTAAAGCTCTCGACGAGAAACTTTTGGGAAAATTTCCAGAATTTCACAATTTTTAATTTTGGAAGCACCTTTTGGGCGGGAGCAATTTTTTAGATTTTTTGAATTTTTTCATTTTCCCACTTTGAGCGTGTTTTGTAAGAAAACGGTAAAAGATAGCAAAAAATTTTAAATACAATAGTTGTAGAAAATTTAATTTCAGACTAAGGATTTTTCATCACATTTAAGATCCAATCATCCATTTAGCCACTATTCATCCGAGAAGGGAAGCTCCGCCCAACGTTCTTAAAGCTAGCCGGTTTCACTGATTCACTGACATTAATTATTAGGCACTTCCTATAATCAGACCCCCCCTCAACCTTATACTTGAATTAAAGCTCTCGACGAGAAACTTTTGGGAAAATTTCCAGAATTTAACAGTTTTTAATTTTGGAAGCACCTTTTGGGCGGGAACGATTTTTTAGATTTTTTGAATTTCTTCATTTTCCCACTTTGAGCGTGTTTTGTAAGAAACCGGTAAAAGATAGCAAAAAATTTTAAATACAATAGTTGTAGAAAATT
>JAGFPH010003325.1:143967-155940 GCA_018207615.1 Philaenus spumarius | reverse complement strand
CCGCTGGAAGTTTGTTTATAACCCAAAAATAAAAAATTTCCTCGCTTAGTAACTTTTCCATGTCAGTCTGTGATAATTCTAAAATATTTTCAATTATTAAAATTCGAAATACCTGTTAAAATAAAAGTTTTTTATACTGTTAGAATCCGTATTTTATGCAGATTAAGAATATATAAATTTTATTTTACTGAAGCCTTTCCATCGAGTTACAACAGTGAGTTAACGAAAGCGCGCACATTAATGCAATATTACCAGCTAATGCGTGTCAGCATGGTGACGTCAGAGTGAAACTGGCGGCACAGTGCCGAGATCAAAGAAACGGTTTAGCCCTTGTTATAGAGCCCTGGGTGAATGTGAAAGACGTATGCCGATATCGGTACTATTGCTGTATCGTGTCGGTGTAGTGTCGGAGTCATGTCGGTAAGTGTGAAATCAGCCAATGCAAACAGATTATTGTATACTCTGATACTACGACTGAGAGGTAATCTATACATAGCTAATGTGAGACAGATATTGAAGTAGACACGACCGACCCCAATAATTCGAATTACGGCATGCGTTGTAATTTTAACCATTAATATTTAAATAATCAATATTTCAAACAAATTTTTATAATTCTAACTAAAGGAAACAATATATTACGTAACACACAAAAAAAAAACTGTTGCGAAGAACAACTACCTGATTATAAATTTGCCAAATTGGTTGCAAATAAACATATTTTGGTTCACCGTTGGCCTAACCTAAAGTTAGGCCTATGTTAAGTTTTTGATTCAAATCATCTGTTTTATTTATAATATGTGTTAACAGATGTTTCAATTGAATTATAGTACAGTAAACATTTTTGTTTGTTTGTTTTTAGTTTGTTAATCTAACCTAAAAAAGCTGTTGGCTCTGAAGAATAATAAACTGATTCTAAATTTGCCAAGTTGGTTGCTATGGTAATGAATGCAAACAAACGTATGTTGGTAAGCTGATGATCCGAACAGCAGTTTTATCTGTTACAGGGCTGGAAGTAAACCCACGAAATGTTCGTTATTTTTACGTTTTAAAATACATTTTTTCCAAAATCCTTTCTTAGAGTGCGTCTATGCCTCCATAAGAACATACCTTCAAATTTTCGTATGTGTATCTTAAGGCCTAAGTAGTTTTTACTCTAAGTTTATTCTATGTCAGCTTATGTAAATGGATAGATAACTGGCTAAAAATGAAAATCATATTTTTGTAGGCGTATAAGATGAATTCGTATTTTGTTCAATTTGTACAGTTACTTTCAACTGTAGCATCTATAATATATATTAATAGGCAAACACAAAACTTGTCCTTTTTTCTCAGCTTGTGTGCATCGTAGGAGAAATTCGCGCATTCCGTTAGAAAGGTAGTGTCCTGTATATGAGCAGAATCCCATTATAATTTACATCGGTCCTCAGGGATACGCCCCAGTAGCCCTCAAAGTTTCAATGTTAATCTTATGGAGGTCAATCTTAAGGAAGAAGAAGAAAGATTTCTTTTGATTTTATCAGGGGCACAAAAAACACCTGTTCGTATGAAAAGCTTAAAACAGCTGATTTTGATCAACAGCTGATTTTGATCAACAACTGATTTGGATCAAAAACTGAATATAATTTTAGGTTAAATAAATCAATCAATGAGCAGAATCCCATTATAATTTACATCGGCCTTCAGGGATACGAATTACAGGCTTTCAAAGTTTCAAATTAAGCAATAGCGAAGCATTGCCGGGTCCACTAGTTTTTATAATTCCTTAAATACAGTTATCTTAACAAATACAAAATTGGGGCTGCGTAAAAGCAATAATTCGATCACGCAGCTGAACCGCTGACGTACGTTTAGCGAATTTCCAAAATTAAATTTATATGTTTTAGGGTGTCGACCAACTATTTGGGGAATTGGTCTACTCACGAAGGCGCTGAATGCTGCCTACGTGTACGAAATATATTAGTAGAATTTGTTTGCACCTAAGCCCCTAGCTTCGACTCACGCGCTGTGAGTTGGCACCTCGACCTCGGATTATGGATTGTTTCGCTTCGCTCGCCGCGTACAAACTCGACCGTCGGCCTCGAATCAGAAGATGTCCCCAAGTGTGCCGGGTGCTTCAATCTATTTTGGGGGAATCAAGCTAGATCCTACATTTATGTTTTGACTAGCTGACCCGTACGGCGTTGCCCGTGGTGGTTGGTATTTTCAGTCTTTTTAACGTAATTGTATTCTTTTTAAGTGTTCAGTCAGTGAGTGGTATTTGGCTTTTATATATATAGATCTTAAATAATAAAAGCACTATTGTCATAATAATAAAAGATCTGAAATTATGATTTTAGTAACTTTGATCCCCCCAAACCCCTCCTAAAATTTCGAAATTTTTCATACCCTTTCTTAGTGTGCACCTATGGCCCTAGAGGAAGCTACATACCAAATTTCATTCCAATCCATTCGGTAGTTTTGAAGAAGTCGTTTTTTAATAACTGTTATCCCCCCAAACCCCCCTTAAAATTTCGAACTTTTTCAAACCCTTTCTTGGTGATCACCTATGGCCCTAGAGGAAGCTACATACCAAATTTCATGCCAATCCATTCGGTAGTTTTGAAGAAATCGTTTTTTAACAACTTTGATCCCCCCAAACCCCCTTAAAATTTCGAATTTTTTCAAACCCTTTCTTAGTGAGCACCTATGGCCCTAGAGGAAGCTACATACCAAATTTCATTCCAATCCGTTCGGTAGTTTTTGAGAAATCGTGATGAGTGAGTCAGTGGGTTTTGGCTTTTATATATATATATAGATAAAACCTTGAACACGTTTTATTATAGTACAAAACATAGAAATAGTTCTTCCGGTCAAAAAACGTATTTCCGGCTGTTGGATTTTTTGGCCGAGCGACTTGGACAACCGTGTGCAACAAATTCGGACAAAAATCGGACTTAAAATGCGGCCGCTAGAGTGCGAACACGTACAAGGTGGTTATAAAGTCACTCCCACCCCCTTTAACTTTTGTGTTTGTTAAAACAAACAACTATCCTTTGGGGAACGATACTAAATTAACCCAGAGTATATTTTCAAGCAATCGAAAATTTTGAGTGTCCCCTAAAAATGGGGGATTTTGGGGGCAACTCAAAATTTTTAATTGGGCAGTATGGTCATGTGATACCTCATTTTAAAGGTATATTTAAGACTAGGAAAACGACATAAAGAAAATAAAAATCGGACCACCCAAAACAAAATGGCAGCCCTAAACGTGTTGAAATAAATCGACGTAAAGTTGCTAATATCTGGAAAAGGAAGAGTTTTTAGAAACAATTTCAAGAGACAAAAAATGTTTATTTCAAAGTGCTTGACTTAAAAAATTGCTTCCAAATCGATTTCGTAAATTTTATTTTTTACAAAATTTTCTAAGATGTAATAGTCGATTATTTAGGTCAAGCACTTTGAAATATTTTTTGTTTCTTGAAATTTTTTCTAAAAACTCTTCCTTTTCGAGACATTAGCAACTTTATGTCGATTTATTTCAACACGTTTAGAGCCGCCATTTTGTTTTGGGTGGTCCGATTTTTATTTTCTTTATGTCATTTTCCTAGTCTTAAATATACCTTTAAAATGAGGTATCACATGACCATACTTACCATTTAAAAACTTTGAGTTAGTTGCCCTAAGAATCCCCCATTTTTAGGGTGCGCTCAAAATTTCCGATTGCTTCAAAAGATACTTTGGGTTAAGTTAGTATCGTTCCCCAAAGGATACTAACTCAAAAGTTAAAGGGGGGGAAGTGACTTTATAACCACCCTGCTGTATATACATATATAGGATATATACAAGTTTTTAACGACACCCCAAAACGTGTTCTGGGGACCAGATCGGTGCTCATTTCCCACTCCCGAAATTAGGTCTTACCATAAGGGTCACTGCAAAATAGCTCATCTTTCCTATGGAAATTCGCCAATAACACGAACGATAAACAATTTCTGAAACATAATGAACAAAAATTGTAGTGACAGCTCTCAACTGCGCTTAAGACTGCTGGCTTTGCGTGACATTAAAAAGGCTTAAACTAACCGTAAAGCCCCTCCGCCAGCTTTGTTTAAAGTACTTGTAAAGTTTTTATGCTAATTAAGTAACTTGCTCGAATGCGGGGACTATAAATAACTGCGTAAACAATGCCAGTTGACAGTATGGGAAGTTTGTTTTTATACTGTAACTCGTAGCGACCTCCGTGCTTCTACGCCAACTAATTCCGTACATGTATACTGTACTTTCGAAATGGAAGTTCCTTAATCGCGGTAGGGCAAATCGACCCGAATAAGACGAAAAATAAAACGCTGCCCTTTCTCTGACTTCAATCGGCAGTTGGAAGGAAAGACTAGGAGAATCGTATCTACTCAGTCTGTCAAACGCGCATGTGTACACTTTCTCTATCCACGGTAGCACGACGGTCAGATCGAGACTAGAAAATTGAAACGGACCCCCTTTTCCAACCGGATCCACTTCTACGTCAAATACATTCTACGCGTACTGTGTTAATACGTGGCACAGGGAACCAATAGACGCTTTCGTACTATACAGTACATTAGCTGAATAAGTTTTAATATGTAATTAGTTTTTGTTGGATTATTAAATGAACGAAATCAGCTGTTTATATTTGAATAGGGTTGGGTTTTGGTAGAGGCGCCAAAAAAGCGCATCGCATCAATGGACTTCTTATGGGAGATCAATAAAGGAGCTGGGAAACGAATGCCGAAGTGGCCGTGACTGGGCAGAATATTACCAGAATGTTCCAGAATATTATCAGAATGTTCCAGAATATTACCAGAATGTTCCAGAATATTACCAGAATGTTCCGGAATATTACCAGAATATTCTAGAATATTACCAGAATGTTATAGAATATTACCAGAATGTTCTAGAATATTACCAGAATGTTCCAAAATATTACCAGAATGTTCTATAATATTACCAGAATGTTCTAGAATATTTACCAGAATGTTCTAGAATATTACCAGAATGTTCCAGCATATTACCAGAATGTTCTAGAATATTACCAGAATGTTCTAGAATATTACCAGAATGTTCCAGCATATTACCAGAATGTTCCAGAATATTACCAGAATGTTTCAGAATATTACCAGAATGTTCCAGAATATTACCAGAATATTAACAGAATGTTCTAGAATATTACCAGAAAGTTCCAGAATATTACCAGAATGTTCCAGAATATTACCAGAATGTTACCAGAAAGTTCCAGAATATTACTAGAATGTTCCAGAATATTAATAGAATGTTCTAGAATATTACCAGAACGTTCCAGAATAGTACCAGAAAGTTCCAGAATATTACCAGAATGTTTCAGAATATTACCAGAATATTCCAGAATATTACCAGAATATTCCAGAATATTACCAGAATGTTCCAGACTGTTCTCCACCATCAAAGGGACATTCTAGAAATCGGAAACAGGCTACGAAGCTAGAGATTTAAAACTTACTACATATTCTGGAACTACTGAACCGATTGAAAAAAAATAGTTTGCTAATAAAAACTCCCTGAGCAACATAGGCTATAATTCATTTTGATAAAAACCTTTTTTATTTAAATATTTGTAAATTTAGTCGGAAAAAATCTTAGGTTAGGCCTCGATTGATGAACCAACACATGTATTTACATTCATTACCGTAGCAATCAATTGTATAAAATAACAAATAAAACAGTTTTTTGCTCCAATATTTCCATTAACACCTGATATCAAACTGTAAAGCAATTATTTGTATTTCTAACTTTTAGGTTAGGTTTGTATTAAAGTGTAGTCCTGAGCCTTCATGGTTCTTTTAACTTTTATTATAACTGCTGTTATAAAATATAAGAAATGATTTGATTTGAACATTTAACATTATTTACCATCTTAGTTTTGTGGTTATTATTAATCCTACCCCTTTATTATAAAGAAAACATAACATGATTGTGTGTATAGAAGGTACCGACGGAGTTGGCGTGCGGAGCACGAACGGGTTTCCCCTAGTAATGGATACAAGTGAATTAATTAGAGTTGTTCAAGAAATAATTCCTAATAATAATAGGTTCATAAAATTGTAAACATAGTTTATTATAAGTCTCCTTCATTGTGTCTGTGCCATAACTCATGTGTTTTTCTTTAAAAAAAACTTTTTCACTAAAGTCTCTTCTAACAATTCTTCACATTCGTCTGGCGAGGTTCAGATTTTAACTTACACTGGACGTATGAAACTGTTGTGGACTTTAAACACTGTAACAAATAACCGGTCCAGTAAGGTAATCAATAATTAAAAATGTTGGTGGAAAACATTTTAGGAAATGCACCTCAAACAAAATGGGTTTACTGGCGCATAGCTCAATCATAAATGCGAGCCTAAATGGGAAACACAGACTGATTTGGACGAAACTCTTTGTACGTTTTTGTGGCCAGTGAACTATTATTATTTATCCGATATTTCTTTTATCTGTTCATAATTGCGAGCGATGCCGCGAGAACTCCTGTTAGTTAATAATAATTCGACCACGCAGCTGAACCGCTGACGTGAGTTGAGCAAATTTCCAAAATTAAGTTTATATGCCTATGTTTTAGGGTTTCAACCAACAATTTGGGAAATAGGTCTACTCACGACGGTGCTGAATTGCTGCAAAATTGTTCGCACGCCATTCCGCATATTAGGAATATCTTCAATACACAATGCATTGCGTGCTTCGCACGCCAACCCTGCGGTAAAATCCACCACATGGCTTTGAACCAAGTACTTTTATGGTATATTACGTTTTGTTCGATTTTCGGGGAACCAAGC
Source organism: Philaenus spumarius (assembly GCA_018207615.1). NCBI lineage: Eukaryota > Metazoa > Arthropoda > Insecta > Hemiptera > Aphrophoridae > Philaenus > Philaenus spumarius. Next base: position 149,122 of record JAGFPH010003325.1, on the reverse strand, counting down.
AAGTTATAAGGTCGTGTAAAAAAACAAAATGTGCAGAATAACATCCTACATTTATATTTATAAAAACAATTCTAAAAAAAAATAATTCTCGTAGGAAAAATCTGAAAAATTAGTTACTTCCGGTCAAAAAAGGTACTTCCGGTTGTTGGATTTTTTTTGGCTATCGAACTCGTCCGAGCGACGTAGACAACCGACATGTGTACCAAATTTGAACCAAATCGGATTTAAAATGCTGCCGCTAGAGTGCGAACACATATATATTTTACAACGAACCCCTCGTTGGCTGCTCCAATTTTACAACGGAACAATTCAACGTGTTCTTTTGTTGTATAATAAGTTACAACACCTACTGGAAGCCTTTAGCCAAAATTTTATCTTTAGCTTAGGTGATGCAACTGGGTGTCTGATACCTATTTCTATAAGTATTTCGACTGACTCTAACACTTTAAAATAGCTTCCAGAAATTAATAAGTTTACTAGCTCTGAATTTAATTTACGAGAACTCTTGATTATTTTTGATCTCAGGGAAATGAGAACAGTGGAACAGCCCTTATAACTTACCTTATTTGTGCTTTGATTATTTCTACAGCTAAACACATTTATTAGACTATTTCTAATAAAGGAAATTATCATGAATGGATAACCATAAACAGGTAATTGATTACTCTCAGTATTTCAGTATAAAAATTAATAATTAAATTTATTCAAAATTCAAAATCAAAACCTTTTCAAAATTAAACATAAACAACTCGCTTTTCTCACCATCTGCTTGTACATATAATTTCTATCCAATATTAATGTTAAACCTATAATTCTAATTTCTAATAGGCTTGGCAGACAGTCTAATTTTATAATCAATTTAATTTTAAATTATTTGAATTTAATTTATTTACATTTATCTTTAGGGAATATCGAATTTACATTTATTTAATTTATGATTTGAATTTAATTTGAAACTAACCTATCTCAACCAGTACTTTAAATATTTTTATTGAATTTACTCAGGCAATTAATTAAAATGGGGGACAACGTATTCTCGTTTACACAGACCTTAATTCAGCGTTTTTCACCTCCGGTTTTCCGTGATGGATGTTGATGGGCTGGTGTTGTAGCTGCTAGGATGCTGTGTCTGGTAGCCTGGATTTTCTGATTTAAAGTTGTTGGGTTGTTATGATGGCTACAGATGTACTTGAAGAGCAGATCTGGTAGAATCCAGTAGAGTTACAGTTGATCCTATTTCTTCCTTGGTTCGTGAGAAGTGAAGTTCCGTTTAGAAGATCATGTCCTGAAGGATTGCCTATGTCGTCTCAGTATCGCCAAATAGAGTTATTTTTGCGTTAACTCATTTGGATAGGCCGTAGAGTTACTCCTGAAGAACTACTTCTGACTTGTAGTTTATATGTAAAAGTTATTTAAGTTTAACGAAGAAAAAATATTTGCTGCAGAGTGACGTGAAGTCTACATTCGTAACAATTTGAATCTAGAGTGAGTCTTAGAGCGAGTCCGAGAGAGTCAGCGATTCCGAGAGAGTAAGTCCGTGGATTTTTCGCGTTCAATCCTTTATACACTTCGTGACGTCATTTCTTACATGCCCTTTCCCTCATTTTTTCATTAAGCCAATTTTTCTTTTGTATAAACTTTTTTGGTCTTGAAATGTGTCTAAATTCGCCCTGGTTAATTTTATATAATTTTCTTCTTTTCTTTTCCTTCCATTTTCCTGGAAAACACCAATTTCTCTGGTTAATCCGGTTGCTCGTTGACGCCCCTTTCTGTAATCGCGGCTGCATCCCTTCCACTTTGACCATTGAAACTTACTTGTTTTTGATTTCCCGCTGTATCTTTTTTTCCTTTTAAGTTTTTCTTAATTTTCTTTTTGCACATTTTCCAGATTGTTCTTGGCTATCCGTACGTTTTTGAATCGTGTCTGTACTGTGATTTTTACGCGTGCGCGGCACGTTTACACTTTTCCGCGACTTCCGCGACTGTCTTTCGCGTTCAATGTCTTTTTTGTTTGTTTACGCCGATTGTCTTTAACACCTGTACAGTTCTAACACTTTTCACCATTCTTACTTATTTTCTTTCTTCTGGGACTTAGCCTACAATCGCAAAAAAGTTCTTTGGGGGTTCTTTATTTACTACGCGAAAAATATTTAAGTTACTGGTTTCCTAACAATACAATGTTAATCTAACCCTAAATCTCTTTACTTTATTATTATTTAAAATTCAAAAATTCAACTTTTACTACTTTAAAAGGCGTGAAAACTCTCACCATTTTATCTTAATTTAATTTTACTTTTTGTTCCCTTTTTTACACAGAACTATTCATTCTCTAATAACTCTTGTGAGTGAAAACCTTTGATTTTAATTATTTCTCCCTTTTTAGGGTGTGTGAAATTCGACACTTGAGCTAACTTTTTTATTTTCAATAATTCGACTTTTTCTTATATAACCTTTTATTTTCGTCTACTTATGTAGATTCCAAAAATATCTGACTTTTTCAGTTTCGAGTTAAATTGAACTTTTCCCTTAACTTTAAACCCTGTTTACTTTGGTAGTGTTACCTTTTATGATTTGAAATTCACACGGCCGTAACGCACGCGTTTAGCGCTACGTATTAAACCATGAAAACCACAAATGCATAAAATTCCTGGATTCCTTTATTCCCCTAAAACTCAGCTACTTTCAGGCTAAGTCAGATTTCCTTTTTTGACGTGTCCTAGATCAAGGTTCATTTTGGGAGATAAGCCTTGCTCTGATTTAACTTGTATTTTTGACTAACAATTGACACTCACCGAAGTCCGGCCTTGAAAACATCGAATTTTATAATTTAATATAAAAACCGATTTTTCCCGCCTTACAACGGCTAATATCCGTTGTAGCTACCCCTCTGAAAATATCTGATTTCTAAGTTCACGCAGAAACCCAAGATATCTAAAAACCCCCTCCCTATACTGTGAAACACATCAACAAATCCCTTTTGGTTCAATTTACTCTCCACCCCCGCTTCCTTCTATACTTGTCTATTTGCCTTCGCCTTTTTAAATACAAGACCTAATTTAATTTACTATTATCTAACAAATACCAATTCATTTCTCTCCACTTTGGAGTAATCAAGCTGAAACCTCTACATTTACATACATTTATATTATTCAATATTATTCAATACAATTTTAATCTAGCTTCAACTGCAAGCTTAATATCTGCTAAAAAACATACAATATTTTACATTTCAATATATTTCGTTGGATTGTCTTAACTCCATTTGGGTGTTTTCTGTCCACTGAAAATCACATACACATGTCCACTTAGTTTATTTCCTCAATATGTCTATTTACAGGGAACTCTAAATATTGCCTGATAAAAATTGAATTTACTTACAATTACTATTGTACTGGATTTGAGATATAACCTAATTTACTATTTCTATACTTGAGTTTAACCCTTTTCCTGCGTTTTTTATTTTAATTGATGAATTTACATTTACTTGTTTTACCATTGAGATATTTTAACCGTTTGCGTTCTCCTTTCCTTTCTAAGGCTAGTGTTTATATGTTATAAACACTCCCCCTCCAAGCGCTTTCTGTTTTGTATGCCCTGTACTCACTCATTCATTCACATCTGACTTCAGGTTATCCCCTCCTCTCTACTTTACATTAGGCCTTCTTGTATCGTTTTGAACTCTGGTCAGTCTATGTAGAATTATCGCTTCCCTTTCTCTGCTGGGCTTGTTTATTTACATTGGAGGTCATTAACTCGGAACATCTGTTTAGGCTACTATGCGTTTGGTTTATTTACAACTTAATGTTAATTTGTGTTCCATTGGCACTTCTGTGAATTTGTATTGCTTAGACCTTGTCCTACCCTACCTTCCAGACAGTCTGTCACCAATTTCCCTTTGTTTTCGCTCGGTCTACTTTTATATCGGCTGTGTTTACGTACAAAAACTTTCTCTGTACCGTTATAATTTACTGTTAGGCCTACAGCTGATTTCTTAAATTTAACTTTATTCGAGCTTAGTGTTCTACCAGCATTAGACGTGTTATGGTTTCTGTTTATTCCTCCGATTGAATTACGTTTATTATAGTTAAAGTTTCTATTATACTTTGTATTAGGACTACAGTGTTTATCGTTGCGTGAGTTTAGTGCAGTGATATTTACGTTACAACGTTCAGCTCGTTTTGGATTTTCGAAAAATAGCCTCTCTCCGCAATTATCTGCCGCCTGTGTGTTTGGAATCTTAACCTCTGCACACTTTAAATCGATTTTACTTTTTTTTATTTTTAACATTCGCGAATGTTCATCGTTTGTTTCTTTTGAACAATTTTTTCCGATGACATTTTTATTTAAAAATCTTACTTTTTGGCTTTGGGAAGGTTGCATTTCTTTTGATACAATTTTCCTGTCCCTATTACCTAACTTCGGTCTATTTTCGATTACCTGAACTTTTTCTACGCCTAACTTTATCTCCTGACCTTTTTCTTCCTTTCCTACGCTACTCCCCACTGAAGTTTGTTCCGTACAACCTTTAACTTTGCTTATACAGTTTTGATTATTTTTTATTTCTTTTATATAACTTGAATTTACTGTTTCTTTATTTATTATTAAATTTTCTTTGTTTGGTTGGTTTGGTGTCAACCCTTTAAAATTTTTTCCAAGATACCGTGACGTTAGGCTGAAACATTTTCCCTTAATTTCCTTTATCGCCTGCTTTCTGTCTATGAATGGTAACTGGATAGTTTTCTCCCCTACATTTAATATGATAAATCGTTTATCCATATTAATGTCTGCTTGCATTTCATATAAGAAATCGCAACCCAATATCACACGTGATTTCAACCCTTTAACGACTAGTAGTTTTACTTCTACGGTTTCTGACGCTAATTGTATTTTAATCATTATTTGCCTAGTTACTTTTTGTACTCGACCTTTCAATGCTGTTACAATTTCAATGTTAGACGCCGGTAACTCCATAATTTCCATATATTCCGCCTTCAATTGCTCTAGGTAATCGAATTGTATTACACTTATTTCCGCCCCTGTATCTATTTCTATGGCCGCCGGATTATGCCCTATCTTCGCGTAAATAGTAGGAATATCTTCAATGACTATTTCTTGAATACTTTTTTCCCCTTTATTACTCAACAGATCATCCCTA
>JAGFPH010003325.1:122372-137973 GCA_018207615.1 Philaenus spumarius | reverse complement strand
TAAAAATTGGGTTAACATTTTGGGGGTTAACATAAAAATTGGGTTAAAATTTTGGGGGTTAACCTAAACATTGGGTTACAATTTTGTGGGTTAACATTAAAATTGGGTTAACATTTTGGGGGTTAACATAAACATTGGGTTACAATTTTTGATGCTGACATTTTTGGCCACTAACCCCGATATCGGCTACACGGGTAGTCCAAACAAATGGTTTCAAATTTACAAAATTCCTATCGCCAGTTCAAAATCTCTGCAACACTATTTTAAGCGTTCTTCTATATTAACTAAAGCCGAGATAAAAACACGACAGTACACCAGTTTGCCCCTGTATATGTTTGTTTAATTATATTACGTTTTCCCCCAAATTAATTAACAAAATTGTGTACGACAGCTTTAATTAATATAATTGACCGAAGCTGTCAACCGCGTGGAGTTGTATTAGGCGACGCTTAGTTCGGTAGCCTGCCACTAGATGTCGCCACTGTTGACCACAATTAATTATTAGCTAATGACGTTTATGGGTCGAGTGTATCGCGTTTCACTATAGGCGTCGTAAATTATATAAACCCTACAATTAAACGAATCGCCTGAAAGAATGAAACCGGACCAATGCATCTGTGCCTTTCAATATCAGCTTGCATGACATATACAGGATGTCTCGCAACCATCGTACCATGTTGTTCAGAGGTTCATTCGAGGATAAGTCAATAAGCAAAGTGAAATTGAAAAAATCGACGAATTCATTGTACTTACATAAATAACAGTAGTATTACTTTTCAACAAAATCCCCTTCTACTTCCAAGCACTTAACCCTTCTTGAACGAACATTTAATTCTTTCCTGGAGGAAGGTATTTGTGGTCTCTTGTTCGGAAAATTTTGCACCCCTTTAATGGCCGCTTCATCAAATCGATAATGATTCCCTCACAATTGGAATATAGCTAATAGCTGATTGAAGGAGAAACGTTCGGCGATTGTATACGAACTGATTCGATTTAACGTTTAACTGGGTCGGTTTTTCTCATTTAACTCTTGCAGCCGTAACGTGCGATAGGAACCATAGCTTCAATAATGGGACGTAGCGGGTGGTAATAGACAGACGTAGCTGAGGCGGGCTTTAATCTGGCTAACAGATATTAATTACTATAATTGTCCAAAGCTAAACAATGAGACGCCTAGTTCGGAAGCCAACTCCCAGATGCCGCCACTGTACATTAATCTTTGTCAAGTTCAGGTTGACATTTAGGTTATGATGCGCCTTTCAACTGGAGATGGGGGGGGGGAGTACATCCTGCTCTGTTTAAAAAAGGCGATGTTATTAATTTGGTTAGGTTCCAAGTTATTGTCTTCAACGATTGTTTTTAGCGAATTTCCATAGGAAAAATGAGCTATTGCAGTGGCGCTTATGGTAAGACCCAAGGTCGGGAGTAGCAAATGAGCACCGATCATGGTCCCTAGAACACGTTTTTGGGGGTCATTAAAATTCATATATATATATATATATATATATATATGTGTGTGTTCGCACTCTAGCGGCCGCATTTTAAATCCGATTTGGTTCAAATTTGGTACACATGTCGGTTGTCTACGTCGCTCGGACGAGTTCGATAGCCAAAAAAAATCCAACAACCGGAAGTACCTTTTTATGACCGAAAGTAACTGTTTTTCGAGTTTTTTCCTACGAGAATGACATTTTTTAAGAGTGTTTTCTAAAAATATAAATGCAGGATGTTATTCTGCACATTTTATTTTTTTACGCGACCTTATAGCTCGCTTGGTTCCCCGAAAATCGATCGAAACGTAAAATACCATAAAAGTACCCGGTTCAAAGCCATGTGGTGGATTTTACCGCGGGGTTGGCGTGCGAAGCACGCAATGCATTGTGTATTGAAGATAAGCCCAATATGCGGAATGGCGTGAATAGCCTATTTTGCAGCTATTCAGCACCGTCGTGAAGAGACCTATTTCCCAAATTTTTGGTTGAAACCCTAAAACATAGGCATATAAACTTAATTTTGGAAATTTGCTCAACTCACGTCAGCGGTTCAGCTGCGTGGTCGAATTATTATTAACTAACAGGAGTTCTCGCGGCATCGCTCGCAATTATGAACAGATAAAAGAAATATCGGATGAATAATAATAGTTCACTGGCCACAAAAACGCACAAAGAGTTTCGTCCAAATCAGTCTGTGTTTCCCATTTAGGCTCGCATTTATGATTGAGCTATGCGCCAGTAAACCCATTTTGTTTGAGGTGCATTTCCTAAAATGTTTTCTACCAACATTTTTAATTATTGATTACCTTACTGGACCGGTTATTTGTTACAGTGTTTAAAGTCCACACAGTTTCATACGTCCAGTGTAAGTTAAAATCTCAACCTCGCCAGACGAATGTGAAGAATTGTTAGAAGAAACTTTGGTGAAAAAGTTTTTTTAAAGAAAAATACATGAGTTATGGCACAGACACAATGAAGGAGACTTATAATAAACTATGTTTACAATTTTATGAACCTATTATTATTATTAGGAATTATTTCTTGAACAACTCCAATTAATTCACTTGGTTCCATTACTAGGGGAAACCCGTTCGTGCTCCGCACGCCAACTCCGTTGGTACCTTCTATACACACAATCATGTTATGTTTTCTTTATAATAAAGGGGTAGGATTAATAATAACCACAAAACTAAGATGGTAAATAATGTTAAATGTTCAAATCAAATCATTTCGTATATTTTATAACAGCAGTTATAATAAAGGTTAAAGAACCAGCAAGGCTCCGGTCTACACTTTAATACAAACCTAACCTAAAAGTTAGAAATACAAATAATTGCTTTAAAGTTTGATATCAGGTGTTAATGGAAATATTGGAGCAAAAAACTGTTTTATTTGTTATTTTATTCAATTGATTGCTATGGTAATGAATGTAAATACATGTGTTGGTTCATCAATCTAGGCCTAACCTAAGTTTTTTTTCCGACTAAATTTACAAATATTGAAATAAAAAAGGTTTTTATCAAAATGAATTATAGCCTATGTTACTCAGGTAGTTTTTATTAGCAAACTATTTTTTTTCAATCGGTTCATTAGTTCCACAGATTCTCCCCCCCCCCCCCTACATACAAACAAACCAATTTGACCTCTTTATAGTATTAGCATAGATGAGTAATATGTAGCAAGTTTTAACTCTCTAGCTTCGTAGCCTGTTTCCGATTTCTAGAACGCCCCTTTGATGGTGGAGAACAGTCTGGAACATTCTGGTAATATTCTGGAACATTCTGGTAATATTCTGGAACATTCTGGTAATATTCTGGAACTTTCTGGTAATATTCTGTTAATATTCTGGAACATTCTGTTAATATTCTGGAACACTCTGGTAATATTCTGGAACTTTCTGGTAATATTCTGGAACTTTCTGGTAATATTCTGTAACATTCTGTTAATATTCTGGAACATTCTGTTAATATTCTGGAAGATACTGGTAATATTCTGGAACATTCTGGTAATATTTTGGAACATTCTGGTAATATTCTGGAACATTCTGGTAATATTCTGGAACACTCTGGTAATATTCTGGAACATTCTGGTAATATTCTGGAACACTCTGGTAATATTCTGGAACATTTTAGTAATATTCTGCCCAGTCACGGCCACTTCGGCATTTGATTCTCAGCTGCTTTTTTGAATTCCCATAAGAAGTCCGTTGATGCGATGCGCTTTTTTGGCGCCTCTACCAGAACCCAACCCCATTCAAACATAAACAGCTGATTTCGTCCGTTAGCTTTAATAATCCAACAAAAATTAATTACACACTAAAACGTGTTCAGCTAATATACAGTGAAATAATACGCAATCGTATACTGGTTCCCTGTGCTACGTATTAACACAGTACGCGTAGACTGTATTTGAGGTATGCTACGGAGAGAGTAGAAGTGGAACCGGTTGGAGTTGGAGAAGGGGGTCCGTTTCAATTCTATAAGTTGCGGACAGCCTAACTCTGAACCAATAAAAGGTTAGTGTCTTCCGCCCAGCCGACGCTATTCAGTGACGCTTGGCTGCACTCAATGAAAACAAGTACTAGGTGCCTAATACCAAAAAGTCAGTTAAATTATTGTCCAAAATTATTTAAAACCATTATCATATTACGTTTTGTGTATAAATTTCGATTATTTTTATACCAAATTTGATGTAAATCGGCCAATTTTGACCAACTTGTACCATCTTGTAGTTGGTTCCACGAACAGTGGAACTAAAATACAATTCATATAAAAACGTGAGCATATGGAGGGACAAAAAATACTCTATGTATGATTGTAATAATTGTTTATTGCTTCATAACCATACATTAAATAAATTTCAGACCTAAATTACTCAAAAACCGTACATTTTAACGAAAAATGTCGACACCTTTTATGTAGTCCTTCTGATTCCCCATCGGATGGTGTAACTGTAAAAACAATCGGATGAAGGATAATAGTTAAGTTATGTGTAATAGTTGGTTGGTTCAACAGCCGCCATTTTGAAACGCATGATTGGATTTAATTACTTATATTTTTTTTAGATATATCATTGTTAGGTTAAACTTCATGCCAAGTTTGAACACAATCAGTCAAACCGTTCTCTAGATTTCAATTATTTTGTACAAAAAACAAAATGGCGGATATCTAAGAAACAAAAGCTTTTTCGGGCCTATATTAATTTATATAAACTTTTTCTTATTTTGACCCATAAAACCATTCCCCGAAGTTTGACCCCGTAATTACTGGACATCCTGTACATTCCGTAAATATAACTATGGTAAATACAAATAAAACATGATAGCCTATATAAGACATTCTAATTCTCGCTCAAGTACATTAACTTTTTTGTTAATGGAACTGTTCGTGGAACCAACTACAAGATGGTACAAGTTGGTCAAAATTGTCCGATTTACATCAAATTTAGTATACAAATAATCGAAATTTAAATAAAAAACGTAATATGATAATGGTTTTTAATAATTTTTGACAATAATTTAACTGACTTTTTGGTATTAGGCACATAGTACTAGTTTTCATCGAGTGCAGCCAAGCGTCACCAATTAGGGTCGGGTAGGCGGAAAACCCTAACCTTTTCCTGGTTCAGAGTTAGGCTGTCCACGACTTATAGTCTCGATCAGGCCCTCGTGCATGCGCGTAGAGTCCGTATCGACTGAGTAGATACGATTCTCCTATTCTTTCTTCCAACTGCAGGTTGAAATCGGAGGAAACTACCGCGACTAAAGAACTTCCATTTCGAAAGTACAGTATATGTGTACGGAGTTAAGAAACACGGTCGCTACGAGTTATAGTATAAAAACAAACTTCCCATATTGTCAACTGGCATTGTTTACGCAATTATTTATAGTCCCCGCATTCGAGCAAGTTACTTAATTAGCATAAAAACTTTGAAAATACTTTAAACAAAGGGCATAAAGCTGGCGGAGGGGCTTTACGGTTAGTTTAAGCCTTTTTAATGTCACGCAAAGCCAGCAGTCTTAAGCGCAGTTGAGAGCTGTCACTACAATTTTTGTTCATTATGTTTAAGAACTTGTTTTTCGTTCGTGTTATTAGCGAATTTCCGCAGGAAAGACGAGCTATTTATTGCAGTGACCCTTATTAGTCCAGCATCTATAGGGGGTTGAGTATACACTGAAAGTGTAACGCATTTTGACTTTTGATTGTTGTTGGGGGCATCTTGGAGATGACCAAAACCGATGTTGTCGCCCTCTCAGCAGGTGCACAACTTGGGGGGGAGGGGGGAAAGTAGCGCGGGGCGCGTTCTATAAAAGCGCTTAAATCTCGTGAACGAGACGTGATAGAAACATGCTCTAAACGGCATTTTATTAAACAAATTATGTTCTTCAAAAAATTTCATTAGCAAAAACCCTGTATCTGTAAAGGAAATCGAGAAATGTATGTATATCTTTAAAAGTACCATATTTTATTTATAATTGCAATAACTTATGACGATTTCATTACTATTAAATTATATTATACCATTAATTAATATATTTTCGTGTTATTTCATCACTCATCAAATAGTATTTATTTCAAAATATTCTGTATACGCGAGGTTTCCGGGGTAGTGGGGCACTGCGACGCCGGAAATGAAGCCTACCAGCCAGCGACAAGTACAGGAAAGACGTGAAAAACTATACGTGATTCATGCAAACCTTAGTCCAGGATCTGAAGGGGTTGAGTTGCATGGAAAGCCTGACGCAATTTTATTTCTGATTATTGTTATAGGCACTATAGTGATCATGAAAAGCCATGTTGTCGCCCCCCAGCGTGGTCGACATCGCCGGGGGGGGGGGGGAATATGGTGGGGGCGCCGTTTAATTAAAACGCTTATAACTTGAGAACCATTCTAGATAAAACATTGAAAAAAGCGACAATATACTCCATAAAATATGAGCTTTATAAAGGGTTATTACGTTTATAGTCGTATAGTTGTTGGTTTATGAGTAAAGAGCATTTTTATTAGTACATGAACAATAATGGTGATTCAAATAAGCAAAACCAATAGTTTTTTACTAAGAAAATCACTAAATAGGTCAAATATATATATTTAAGTTATTAAAAGTGCTTCAATAAATTTAAGAAAGCATGTTGAACAGTTAATGCTTCTGTAGAGGTGTTTTATGCGTAGCACTAATATATACAAGTGCTCCGCGCGCGCCACCGCCGTCGAAAACCCCACATCTTATACCTTGTTCTAGTTTTTTCTAATGTTTAGTATGAAGGACTAGTTTGACAAAAAAAATCATTCAACCCTTTTTTAAAGAACAGTAAATTTACCACAATTTAAAATGAACATTATCTTCCTGAGGACAATACTTTTCGAGTTGCAGCCATTCAAATTTCAAGCAAATTTTCAAAAATTGTTAGTTTTTAGATAGCATTTGTGTTTTTTCACCATGAAACAAGGGTTTTTCAGTAAAACTGATAAGGACTAACTTTAAAGTAGAGAAATATAATTTTAATATGTGACCGAAATGGGATTTCTACCATGAATAGCTTCTGAGATACAGCTGTTTCAATTTCGGGTACACTTCCAAGAAATAAGTAATATTATGGAATGTAAAAAAAACTAAAGTAGTTGAAAAATTTAAGTTGTTAGTACTAGGGTACAGTTACATACAATAACATCAAATTGCATTAAAAAAATTATATTTAGCAAAATAAAAAATGTTATATAACATAATAAATACCTAAATATTATATCCGGCACCTCTTTGAAAAGGCTGGGATTGAGCCTAAGTTCTTTGTCTAATTCACTGCCCTTTCCTCCTCAGATAGTTGAAACTTGTCAACAATGAAAAGCGGAAAAAAAAAACAAATAAAAAAAACAAGGTTTTCAATGTTTGAAGTTGCTCTAAATGTGGTAAAAAGTCTCCTCCGATATAGCGTCGGGTTTGGGGGTAGGAGGGGTAAAGGGATAAAAAATGTGTGTGTTTTACGTTTTTTAGGGCGTATTTTCAAAACATTACCCCCTAATGTTAGTTATGCGATAAATCGCCAAGAAATTGTCAGTTTAAACACGTTTTTAACCAAACCTAGAGAAATACCTTACTTTTACCCCTCCATATCTCCAAAATTATTGATCGCAGCAAAAAAAAGTACAGGTCCATTTTTGTAGAGAATTTAATTTACTTTAAAAAGTTGTAGAACAAACTAAGCTATACAGTGAAGGGTTTACGACATATTTACAAAAAAAAAACCGAAAAAACACACATTTTTACCCCTTCTCCCCCTCCCACTCCCAAACCCGACGCTATATCGGTGGAGTCTTTTTACCACATTTAGAGCAAAGGGTAATGAACATCTTCCAACAATCAGACCTTTTTTTTGGTTTCTCCAGTTTGGGTATTTTTTGCTTAAAGTACATATTAAAAAAGAAAATGTTAACCTACTTAATTTATATTACGAGTACATGGTTTTTGCTTGTAACATTTTTCGAAGAACATAATGTGTGTAATAAAATGCCGTTTAGAGCATGTTTCTATCATGTCTATTTCACGAGATATGAACACTTTTATAGATCGCGCCCCCACGCTACTTCCCCCGCGCAGTGCCCCACTACCCCGGAAACCTCGCATATACAGAATATTTTTAAATAAATACTATTTGATGAGTGATGAAATAACACGAAAATATATCGATTAATAGTATAATATAATTTTAAAATAATTAAATCGTCATACGTTATTGCAATTATAAATAAAATATGGTACTTTTAAAGATATACATACATTTCTCGATTTCCTTTGCAGATACGGGATTTTTGCTAATGACATTTTTTGAAGAACATAATGTGTGTAATAAAATGCCGTTTAGATCATGTTTCTATCACGTCTCGTTCACGAGATTTTAGCGCTTTTATAGAACGCGCTACTTCCCCCCTCCCCCCCAAGTTGTGCACCTGCTGAGAGGGCGACAACATCGGTTTTGGTCATCTCCAAGGTGCCCCCAACAACAATCAACAGTCAAAATGCGTTACACTTTCAGTGCATACTCAACCCCCTATAGATGCCGGACTATATGGTAAGACCTAAGGTCTGGAGTAGCAAATGAGCACCGATTACAGAACACGTTTTGGGGTGTCATTGAAAATTTACATATAGGCAGATAACAGATAAAACTGCTGTTCTGATCAAAAGCTTGTTTGTTAACATTCACTACCATACTAACCATCTTGGCGAATTTAGAAGATTAACAAACTTAAACCAAACAAACAAAAATGTATACTGTATTATAATTCAATTCAAACATCTGTTGTTACATATTATAAATAAAACAGATGATTTGAATCAAAACTTAGCAACACATGTTTGTTTAAATAAATATTACCATAGCAACTAACTTTGCAAATTTAGAATCAGTTTTGTTATTCTTCAGAGCCAACAGCTTTTTTAGGTTAGATTAACAAACTAAAAACAAACAAACAAAAATGTTTACTGTACTATAATTCAATTGAAACATCTGTTAACACATATTATAAATAAAACAGATGATTTGAATCAAAAACTTAACATAACTTTAGGTTAGGCCAACGGTGAACCAAAACACGTTTATTTGCAACCAATTTGGCAAATTTATATTCAGGTAGTTGTTCTTCACAACAGCTTTTTTGTTTTGTTTTTGTGTTACGTATTATATTGTTTTCTTTAGTTAGAATTATCGAAACTTGTTTGAAATATTGATTGTTTAAATATTAATGGTAAAATTACAACGCATGCCGTAATTCGAATTATTTGGGTTGTTTGTCTCTATTTCAATGTCTGTCTTACATTAGCTATGTATAGATTACCACTCAGTCGCCATTGCCATGCAAATATCAGAGTATGCAATAATCTGTTTGCATTGGCTTCGCCATGGGTCTCCGCCGGAGTTTGTGAGCGAAGCGAGCTAATGTGGACCCCTACTATATCATGTTGCACCTAAATCAGCTGTTTATCTTTACTTGAATTACACTGTAGTAAGAGTTTTTCGTTGATTTTTTTTGTGTTTGCATTAATTTTTGCCACCTAACCCGAAGAAACTGTTGTGGAGAAAAAGTAAATGTGTGCGGTCGTGGAACCTCCGCCGTCAGGAACGAAGTTCATCGCGCCTTTTCTTCAGTTGTTTTACCAGCCTTAACGGCAACATACACACATAATTTTAATCTTTCAGTTGCCGTTTATTATTAGATTGTTTTTTATACAAATATTTACCGTTTCCATACCTTTAATGTTGTTATAATAAAGGTGTAGATTTAATTATAACATCAAAGCTAAGATGGTAAACACGGTTAAATGTCCATTCATTGTAAATACATTCGATAAACATATAATGTTGGTTCTTCAGTTGTAGGCCTAACCTAAAATTATTGTGTACGTTCAATTTATTTTACCTGTCTTAAGAGCAACTTACATACAATAATTTGAGGTTAGGCCTAGACTGATGAACCAACATTTTATGTTTATTGAATGTATTTCAGCGTTTGACGATAATATCTGAACTACGCCGGACGGAAACGATCGTCTCTTAATTTAAATTGATGAACCAAAACTCATTATT
Source organism: Philaenus spumarius (assembly GCA_018207615.1). Taxonomy (NCBI): domain Eukaryota; kingdom Metazoa; phylum Arthropoda; class Insecta; order Hemiptera; family Aphrophoridae; genus Philaenus; species Philaenus spumarius. Next base: position 127,898 of record JAGFPH010003325.1, on the reverse strand, counting down.
TACATTCATTGCCATAGCAACCAATTTTGGTAACGCTTTTTCGTTACTCGTATTTTATATTTGCCATTGCAAAGCAACCAATTAATAACCCCTTTTCGTGTTAATGATAGTCTTCCTATAGTAATGCATGTAAATACTGGCGGAGCCAATGGTAAAAATATAAAAGTAGGTGCGTCTTTACACACATGCAACGATGCGTGCTCCGGGATGGGTTGGACCCATCAATGTAGCTCAGTGTAACGACCGGATCTGTCATCCGCGACAAAGTGTCTAGTCTTAGACATGTAGAAGGGACAGGGTGATTGTTAAATTGATTTACTCAAGTTGGAATGCAAGACTACAATGTTCTTTGCAGAGCTGTGTGCAGGAAAACTTATTGGGAGAATTTTCAATACACAGTGCATTGCGTGCTTCGCACGCCAACCCACGTATTAGGAGTGTTTTCGATACACAAAGCATTGCGTGCTTCGCACGCCAACCCCGTATTGGAGGTATTTTCAATACACAGTGCATTGTGTGCTTCGCACGCCAACCCCCGAACTGGGAGTATTTTTAATACACAATGCATTGTGTGTTTCGCACGCCAACCCCCTTATTGCGAGTGAGCATTGCGTGCTTCGCACGCCAACCCCCGTATTGGGATAATTTTCAGTACACAGAGCATTGCGTGCTTGGCACGCCAACCCCGTATTGGAGGTATTTTCAATACACAGTGCATTGTGTGCTTCGCACGCCAACCCCCGAACTGGGAGTATTTTCAATACACAATGCATTGTGTGTTTCGCACGCCAACCCCCGTATTGTGAGTGAGCATTGCGTGCTTCGCACGCCAACCCCCGTATTAGGATAATTTTTAGTAATTTAAATATGTTTGTGAGAAAGTATGTTCCAATTCCTGGTACCATTTATCTACATATATAAAAGCGAAGTACCACTCACTCACTCACTCATCACGATTTCTCAAAAACCACCGAACGGATTGAAATGAAATTTGGTGTGTAGCTTCCTCTAGGGCCATAGGTGCTCACCAAGAAAAGGGTTTTAAAAAATTCGAAATTTTAGGGGGGGTTTTGGGGGATCAAAGTTATTAAATCACGATTTCTTCAAAACTACCGAACGGATTGGAATTAAATTTGGTATGTAGCTTCCTCTAGGGCTCACTAAGAAAGGGTATGAAAAATTTCGAAATTTTACAAGGGGTTTGGGTGGATTAAATTTACTAAAATCATAATTTCAGATATTTTATTATTTTGACAATAGTGCTTTTATTATTTAAGATCTATATATATAACAGCCAAATACCACTCACTGACTGAACACTTAAAAAGAATACAATTACAGTACGTTAAAAAGACTGAAAATACCAACCACCACGGGCAACGCCTTACGGGTCAGCTAGTTTATATATATAGAGAGAGATATGGCAAGTTGTGTTATATTTGCCTCCGCAGCTCTTAAACTTAATTCCATTATATTTGATTCTTTGTGTTCATTTTCTTTTTTGTATTATTTTCTAGGAGTTTTTTCTTTTGTTGTGTTATAGTTTTGCTCGCTGTGCTATATAATTTACCATTTATGTTGAAAACATTCTGTTGTTGTCACTACACAAAATCAAAAGAAAAACTCTTGTTTCTCGTTAGCTAAGGAAAATTCAAGTGCTAATATGCATGTTGCCAAAATGGAGGGAAAAATAAATCATTGTTAATTGGAGACTGGGAAACTAGAGTTGAGGGAAAATCATCAGAAGTCTAGATAGGGGAGGAAAGTACAACAGAATGGATTCTGTCTATCATTGCTTGGTACAGTGCGCATGTCAATACATCTTGCCTCGAGATCTAGTTAAGGATTCAATTTTCCAGCTGTACAGACAGACTGACGTACGTGACTGAGCGGGAAGGCGCTCAGGTGATTTATATTCCTGGGTAATAGAGTTATTTCCTCTACGCGGCGAGATTGCTTACATCCCCTTGATGCGACATTTCGGTGCTTTGGTTTGATTAAGGTAGTGGAAACCCTGGGCATTGTTTATTTACTGAAAGACTAGAGGGCGTCGCTTACCGACCCCTGCGGCGACTCCTTGGTAATTGTGCAGGTGAGAGTGACCGAGAGATTTTGGAAATAAATACTGTACAATAGAAATTCCGAGAAAATTTAACCTAAGTTCAGCCGTGTTCGGTATGTTTGCAATGAAGAAAAGAAACCGAGCACTTAAATAACACCACAAAGGTAAATAATTCGACCACGCAGCTGAACCGCTGACGTGAGTTGAGCGAATTTCCAAAATTAAATTTATAGGCCTATGTTTTAGGGTTTCAACCAACGATTTGGGAAATAGGTCTATTCACGACGGCGCTGAATAGCTGCTAAATGGTTCGCACGCCATTCCGCATATTCGGAGTATCTTCAATGCACAAAGCAATGCGTGCTTCGCACGCCATTCCGCATATTGGGAGTATTTTCAATACACAAAGCATTGAGTGCTGCGCACGCCAACCCCCCGTACTGGGAGTATCTTCAATACACAATGCATTGCGTGCTTCGCACGCCAACCACACGGTAGAATCCGCCAAATGGCTTTGAACCTGGTACTTTTATGGTATTTTACGTTTTGATCGATTTCGGGGGAACCAAGCGAGCTATAAGGTCGCGTAAAAAACAAAATGTGCAGAATAATATCCCACATTTATATTTGTAGAAACTAAAAAACTCTAAAAGAAATTCATTCTCGTAGGAAAAAATTTAATAGTGTGCTTAAGACCACACGTTGGAAGTGATAACTTCTATGACCAATTTATATTTTTTTGTCCGTACTAATATTAGAGGAGGAGGAATAAGGATAAAATAATTTAAAACATTAATGACTTTGCTGACTTTGGTATTTAATATACATATAACACAAATATCATATATATATATACATACATACTATATCTCGAGCGGTGACGGTCGCGAGTTTGATGCTTTTTCCTCTCCCAATAAGAAGTGCTATGTAGTATATTCGCGTTGCGTACATACATATATATATATATATATATAATACATACTATATCTCGAGTGGTAACGGTCGCGAATTCAATGCTTTTTCCCCAAGCAAAAAGTGCCCAACGCCGCTAAAGAAGTTTTCACTTCAAAAAAAAGTTACTTCCGTTCAAAAAACGTGCTTCCGGTTGTTGGTTTTTTTCTAACGAACTCTTCCAAGCGACGTAGACAACCAACGTGTGTACCAAATTTGAACCAGATCGGACTTGAAATGCGGCCACTAGAGTGCGAACACATATACACACATAATGATTTTTAATGACACCCCAAAACGTGTTCTGGGGACCATGATCGGTGCTCATTTGCTACTCCCGACCTTGGGTCTTACCATAAGAGCCACTGCAATAGCTCATTTTTCCTATGGAAATTCGCTAATAATAAATACTATGCCAAATAGAATGAGTGAAAATAGATTCTTTTTTCTAGACCTAGACCATTCTAGAACGTCTAGGAACAGGAAGTCCCTTTGATTATTGTCCTAAATCGACCGGAACATTTTTGAACCTTCTGGAAGATCCTAGGACGACTCCCAGATGTCGCCACCGCTCATTAATCTTGTCAGGTTTAGGTTGACATTTAGGTTATGATGCGCCATTCAACAAGAGAAGGGGTGAAATAATGTTTTTGTGTAAAAATAACCGATGTTATTAATTTGGCTTGGTTACAAATTATTATCTTAAACAATTATTACTAGTAGGTCTGTGAACAGTAGACGTCGCTCGTTGAAATAACAAATGCGGGTTTGCTCTTAAGGGGGCGCTTACCCTGCCGCCATATTGAATCTGATTCCCATAAGAGCAATGCTACAGAATAAGTCATTTTTTTCCGTTAATTCGTGGAATAAATTTAAAATTTTGGTTTCATTTTGAAGTACTATCATATGCGGATGTTGATTGCCGAATACAGTTTCAAAACCCGTGTTATTGTTTTCATAAACGTATGATATAAATAGTAAAAAATAGTAAACTTTATTAATTTTTTACTCAGTTGCAAAAAGAGATATTGCAAAAAACTTTAGCAATCAACACCCACAATCTATTTTACTTTAAGAAAAAAAATACAGCTTTCGTTTTTTGCCAAAAACAACACAAAAATATGCTTAATAGTGAAGGTATGTTTTGGTTATTTAACATTGAAATTGGTACCTAACCTCGCCGTTTTGAATGTAGAGAGCCGAGCCTTAAGTTAAAAATAGTGTGCCAGTAAGGAAGTGAGTAGAAGGTTTAGCCAGTGAAACATTATTTTTCAATTTATTAGTTTTTCACTGTTTCCAGGGACATCGGACATAAAATGTCTCTAGGGGAGGTACCTTCTACATCCCCACTTTTTTAAATATTTTTTTTGGGGGGGGGGTTTGTTCACACACACACACATTACCACACTGGCGTAGTGCAGGCAAGAGCAAGACAGCAACACTTCCTTAATAAAGTTACCAAACAGTTCGACTTTAAATACTGTGTGGGGCAACGAAGAAACAAAAAGAATAAGAGAATGTAGTTGGTAAAGGACTACAACTCAGTAAATGCGACGCAACGCCAATCGGGCTCCTTATCTCGGCTCCCCCTCCACAACTCACTCACAGTCACAGCGGCCACACTGACGTAGCGCAGGAAAGAGCAAGACAGCAACACTTCCTTAATAAAGTTACCAAACAGTTCGACTTTAAATACTGTGTGGGGCAACGAAGAAACAAAATGAATAAGAGAATGTAGTTGGTAAAGGACTACAACTCAGTAAATGCGACGCAATGCCAATCGGGCTCCTTATCTCGGCTCCCCCTCCACAACTCACTCACAGTCACAGCGGCCACAATGACGTAGCGCAGGAAAGAGCAAGACAGCAGGTAGCGCGCTCTCTCTCTCCCTCTATATAAAATTATAAGTTTTTATGAAGATATCTAAAGAATAGAAGTATAAAAAACATGGTTAAAATACAAAAACTTGGATGATGTTTAACAAATTTTAAGTTTGCGGCCATTTTGTGAGCTCGCCGTTAGATATACAGAAAAACATCAAGAAAACAATTTTGTAGAACATTAAATTTTCTACCTGCTAAATCTTATTAGTTTTTCAATTCCAGTTACGGTTAAGTCACAAACTGGCTTTGGAAAAAAGCTTACACTGATAGAAAAAGGGTGCGGCCGCCATTTTTATTTCATTTAATTACTTACAATTGTAACATGGAAAAAACCGTATATACAGGTTGTTCCCAAATTATGTTTCCAGACTTCCACAAATTGTTCCTTTGGTCAAAACAAGAACAAAACTTCCAATAAACATAGGTCCTAAAAAGCTTAGTTTCCTAGATATCCGCCATTTTGTTTTTTGTACAAAATAATTCATATCTAGAGAACGGTTTGACTGATTGAGTTCAAACTTGGCATGAAGTTTAACCTGACAATTAAATACCTCAAGAAAAATAAATCATTAAATCCAATCATGCGTTTCAAAATGGCGGCTGTTTGAAAATTTCAAACCTAAATTACTC
>JAGFPH010003325.1:58102-90309 GCA_018207615.1 Philaenus spumarius | reverse complement strand
ATTTCTCCGAAACTTTTCATCTGAAAAAATTTTGTTGTCGATTCTTTCAATGGACTCGGAAAACTGCATCGATTGCCGCAAATCGAATAAAAATCGGTTGATTCATTCGCGAGATATCGTGAACGAAAGAAAATAAAAAAAAAGTATTTTCCTCAATTTCTCCGAAACTTTTCATCAGAAAAATTTTTGTTGTTGATTCTTTCAATGAACTTAAAAAACTGCATCGATTGCCGGAAATCGCATAAAAATCGGTTGATTCATTCAAAAGTTATGGCAGTTCAAAATTTCCAAAAATAGTGTTTGTTGTAATTAAACTTAGCGGGAAGTTACATGGATGGCCTTTAGGGTCAACCGTTTTCCAAATTTTTTTTATACGACCTTATAGCCCGTCTGGTTCCCCCGAAACGTATAACACCATAAAAGTACCCGGTTCACATCCTCATGGGGGCGCCGCTTTTAATCCGAGGCCGCAAGGGGAGGTTCCGCTGCGATTGGAAACGAAGCACCTTGTGAGCCGAAGCAGGAGGCAGAAGAACAAACAAATTGTAATATATTTTGTAATATAATGTATAGTTGGTTGAAACCGTAAAACGTATAAACTTAATTTTGAAACAATACAAAATGTTTGCATATAAAAAGTATATTTTTTTAAATATAAAAATATATTCGCCCCTTCAAACACTGTGCAGATACACTACGCTTCGCAGCTACGGTGGTTGCGTACTCCAGAAACTGTAGGCGCGCCCAGATCGTTAACATAGAGCAGAGTTAAATTATTATAGGTTTGTACAATTTTACATATCAATTCGCTAAGCAATTTATCCATCGGCCAATTACGTCGTTACTGTTCAACCAATGAACAGCCGTTTGAAACGTTTTACACTGCAGATTTACAGGAAATTATAAACTTCCAAATATCACTGTGTATTTTAAAAATAATTCGACCACGCAGCTGAACCGCTGACGTGAGTCGAGCAAATTTCCAAAATTAAGTTTGCAGGCCTATGTTTTAGGGTTTCAACCGACAATTTGGGAAATAGGTCTACTCACGGCGGTGCTGAATAGCTGCAAAATGGTTCGCACGCCAACCCCTGTATTGCGAATATCTTCAACACAGAATGCATTGCGTGCTTCGCACGTCAAGCCTCGCGTTGGGAGTATTTTCAATACAAATTTGTAGTAAATTTTTGTCTATAAAAAAAACTCCTTTAAAAAAAATGGCTTTTCTGCACAAAGAAGAAAAACTTGCATCTGAAGATATAAAACTACTGTCTAGGCCCAATGTTTATGGTTTTAATCTATATATATATAATTCAATGTATGTCTGTTTGTACGTTTGTCTGTATGTTTGTCCTTTATGCGTTACCAAACCGTCCATCCGATTGCTTTGAAATTTTGCCTAGTAACACAGGTTAACCCTGGGAAGGTTTTAGGCCATTTACCAAAGTCCTAGGACATTAGGGCTACGCCCCAGTGGCCCTCAAAGTTTCAATGTTAATCTTATGGAAGGTCAATCTTAAGGAAGAAGAAGAAATATTTCTTTTGATTTTATCAGAAACAGCTGTTCGTATGAAAAGCTTAAAACAGCTGATTTTGTTCAACAGCTGATTTTGATCAATAACTGATTTGGATCAAAAAATGAATATAATTTTAGGTTAGGTAAATCAAGCAATGAGCAGAATCAGATTATAATTTACATCGATCCTCAGGGATACGAATTACAGGCTTTCAAAGTTTCAAATTAAGCAATAGCAAAACATTTCCGGGTCAGCTAGTTTGTTATAAAGGAATAACACACACATTACATACAAGAAATCAAAAAAGACAAAATATTTACAGTTCAAAGTCTGTAAAAGTCACTGTTTTCAAACTCACCTCTAATAGCACTTGAATTGCTAAGTTCACTAACAATTACTTCAAAAATGAATAAACATTTACAAAAACAAATAAAAGTAAACTGATCTAAACTGAAGCTAAAAATTTATAACAACTAGCGGATAAATGCAAAAGTGTTATGTGATGTAGCCTACATTTTATAAAAACAATCATAATTGATTAGAAGATAGTATTAGCTTACTAAATAAAATAAACGGTACCAGGAACTGGCACATACTTTCTCACAAACATATTTAAATTATTAAACGTCACGGTGACTTGTAGGGTGGGGTAGGAGAGGTGATTTTGTATTAAAGTTGTTTTCCCATAAAAATCCATAAAATAACGGAAAAACCAACTTTTTTCAAAAACGGCTCGAACGATTTTGATTAAAATTTTACAGTTTATAGTACTTTAGGTCCCTAATAAACTATAAAATTTTAATCAAAATCGTTAGAGCCGTTTTTGAGAAAATTTGATTTTTCCGTTATTTTAAGGGTTTTTATGGGAAAATTACCCTTAAAAATAAAAAATTCACAAAAATGAAAAAAACGCCTGGAGATACCGTGGATTAGTACCTCCATACTAAATTTCATCAAAATCGTACGACTGGTTTAGGCTCTAGGTCTGATAACATCCACACAGACATCACTCCGAAAACCACTTTTTTAGGTTCAGGGGGACCCAAAACGGATATTTCCACCAAAAACTCAAACTCGAAAATTTTGACGACTACAATACTTTCTCCATATACTATGGTATAGGGGGAGAAAGTAAAAAATCGATGAGCAAAAATGTATAACACAGTTTTTATTTATTGTACCTTCTAGCAAGTTTGCTTTTCTTGTAATTACAACCTCAGGTGAAATAATATAGAGCTACTAATTTTACTAGTTAGCCAACATTATTTTGTAATAAATTACCACCTGACAAATAAAGACACTGTAATTGAACATTACCTTTAAAGCCTACAAAGGGTCTTTTTACTAATTGTAAACAGATTATTATTTAAAAATCTATAGAATGTATTCCATTCAAGTAGCCTATACGTTATTATGTATTTCCTTTGCTCTCTCGATATTTTTCCTCAAAATAGAAAAAACACTAAAATTCGTATATTTCTCAAAAACCACCCAGTTTTAGGAATTCTTCTGGGGATGAAAATCTTGTTTAGACAACCGGAATACTTCACTTTTTACAGGTCTCATAGCCGAGGGAAGGCTTTCCATAAACCAGTAATTTTCTTTTACTAACTTGAAGGTGTGAAAGGGCCCGCTTCCTCTAGCCCGACTCCTTGAAGCGGCGTCTTCCTTGGTCAAGCTCCCTTGCGAACGTACAAACGATGTCAGGACGGTGGCGGTGGAAATTAGACTCTTCAATAATCGGTAAACTTGTAGAGGCTTCAACAATCGTTTATTGACACGTTTCTCTGATGGTCCCTTACTAACCTTAAGCTACGCTGACAAGAGGCTCGTATCAACCCGTCTATGGCATCGAGTCTCTACACAGACGCGTTCATTCCCAGACTGACTCTTGCATTCCATGATGCTTTCAACCAGTGCCCCCCCCCCCCCCCTAGTTAACTATATGAACTGTTTGATTAGCAATATGAGTTACCTTCTAACCAATAATATACCATGTCCACTATTAGTGGGCTCTCTATTAATCATCCATTATTTATTATTATTATTACGAAGTGAAGGGTACTTGTCACAAAGGAACTACGAGGCTTGTCCAGAAAGTAATTATCGTTTTGAAAAAAATATACAGACAATTTTTTTTCAACAAAATTTATTTCTACAAGAAAGAGGATATCTTAAACTATTTTTCTACATAGTTTCCAAAATAGTTTAAACATTTGTCGTAGCGAGGAACTTTTCTATACCCTCTTCAAAGAAAGATGAAGAGAGCCATCTCTGTCAAAGCGGCGCCCTCCGAAATCTCGCTTCAAGTGCAAAAACAAGTGGAAATCAGAAGGTGCCAGATCAGGGCTGTACAGCGGATGGTCAAATTGCTCCCAACCAAATTCTTGAATAAGGTTTTGAGTGGCACCAGCAGAATGAGGACGTGCGTTGTCATGGACCAACACAATGCCTTCACTAAGCATTCTACGTCTTTTGTTCTGAATCGCACGCCGAAGTTTTCTCAGTGTTTCACAATATCGTTCCGCATTTATTGTTTCCCCTCTGTGTAGAAAATCAACAAGCAGAATGCCCTTTCTGTCCCAGAACACAGTGCACATGATTTTTCTTGTCGACAAAGTTGTTTTGAACTTTTGTTTCTTGGGGGATCGTGAGTGTCTCCACTCCATTGACTGTTGTTTGGACTCTGGAGTGACATGACAAACCCAAGATTCATCACCTGTAACAATCTTGTTTAAGAATTCGTCTCCTTCATCACTGTAACGGGTGAGAAAAGTCAATGCACTGCCAAGTCGCTTCTTTTTGTGTTCATCCGTAAGCATTTTCGGCACCCAACGGGAACACAACTTGCGATAATTCAAGCGATTAACGATTAACCACAATCTCATGTAAAAGAGATTTTGAAATATGTGGGAATTCATCAGAAAGCATTCTTATGGTGAAACGTCTGTTTCCACGAATTTTCTCATTCACTTTTTCAACCAATTCATCGCTCACAACCGATGGCCGCCCGCTGCGAGCCTCGTCATGAACATTAGTTCGCCCATCACTGAATTGCTGAACCCATTTTCTTACCATACCATCACTGATAACTTTTTGTCCATAGACTTCTGTAAGTTGGCGATGAATTTCAGCAGGTTTCATGTTCCTTGCGTTCAAAAATCGTATTACAGAACGCACTTCACATTCTGCGGGATCAGAAATTGTTTTAAACATTTTGAGTGCACACTAACTAATGTAAACACAATAAAATTTTGCCGTAATTGCGTCAGCTTGTTCAACAATGAACCAAGGAGACTAGAACGCATGCGCGGAACATCGTCATAGAACTCAGACTTGAAATAGTTTTTTTTTAATTGCGTGTAAGGGTAGGTAGTTGCTCATTACTTATAGATGATCCTTTTATTTAATCACATCTGTAAGCGAAGCCGGAGTTAACAGATGGTCTTATAGACGAATCTGATCCAAGAATAACCCTAGAATGGTTAATGTTTTTCCAGAAATTTAACAACCTGTACACTTTAACGATCGATAGATTTCGTGCGAGTTATAATTCTGTGGATTAGATCTAATTAGAGTTTGTTATAAATCTGTATAAATGCATGAAATAAATTTACATATTATGTAATTGATCTATTTTTTACTTTCTCACTATACTATAGTGCAGAGAAAGTATAGTGATCGCAAAAAAAAATCGATGTTGAGATTTTTGTGGAAATATCTGTTTTGGGACCCCCTGAGTCCAAGAAAGTGGTTTTTACAAAGCGCTATCCGAATACGGTAACGTAAGACACTAACATCCGACAGTGCGAGTTTGAACTGAACACGGTAACATGTGTTAAATGTTTTTATTTGTGACAAAGTTCCCAGAGTGCAAACAGCTGAAAATGACTGAATAAAATAGTCGAAACGGCCGTCATTTAAAGACGACGAAAAACCAGGACTGTTAGACAGATCGTAAAGGTAAATATTTATATTCATAAACAATCCAGTTGGGCTACCACAAATAAGTATGGTTTTTACAAAAGGTCTGTCTGTATGTATACAAAGCTAGAGAGAAAACTATTCGATCGATTTCAAACAAATTTGCACCAAACATGTCAATTAGGCCTGTATAGATGCACGAAAAAAGGTTTTGAAAAACAACCCCCTTTTTGGCCAAAAAACCACCGAAAAATCAGTTATTATTTTTTTTTATAAAATAATGGCTCTAACGATTTTGATAAAATTTTGCTTATTTGTAGCCCTTACTGTACCCTACCATATGCAAAAAACCGTATCTTTCTAAAAATTCTCGTTTAGCTAATATAATAATAACTGATTTTGGGGGGTTTCGGCCAAAAAGGGGGTTGTTTTTAAAAAATTGTCAAAAAATGTTTTTGTGCATCTATACAGGTCTAATTTAATTTACATGTTTGGTGCAAATTTGTTCGAAATCGATCGAATAGTTTTGATAATAATAATAATATTTATTAGTTACCCTCCTACTTTAATACACCCACTCTTCTACTTTAATACAATTATGAAGTCACAGTGAATCTGTTTAATAATTTAAATATGTTTGTGAGAAAGTATGTGCCAGTTTATGGTACCGTTTATTTTTTTTTAAATTCTATACATACAAAAAGGTCTAACGGAGATTAACGCCTAGAATTTTGTTTTAAACTTTGATGTTTTTTAACCCTTTGATGGCGGGATTATGATCCCCATTAAAAAATCCTTTTTTAGTGGTTTTGTGTCAAAACAGGCTGAAATGAAAGATAAATTACATATTTTTTATTTCGGACTTTAATTAGTTGATTGATTGCCTTTATTTCGAGACAGTTGAAGCTACAATGTCCATTCAACTGCACTCATCAACAAAATACATACATTTGTACAATTTCTCAAACATGGATGCAAAGAATTAGACTACACTTAACTATGAACACAATAGAAGAAAGTCCAACAGCAATGGAAAACAATTACCTTTACATTCTAATATTAAAAATAACCACAAAATCAGCACCCTCTATAAACGCAAAAGTCCAGCAATAGTTTTGAAATTATTTTATAAAACATGAAAATACAGATACTTATTAAAGACATTAATTAGAATAAAAATAACAAAATCTACCACGAAATCATACACTATTACGGCTAAAAACTGTCTCATAACAGCCAATTTAAACTGCGACAGCTGAACGAGCAACAACGGAATTCCACGACTGGAAACTGCAAAGGATTTATTGAAGATGGATGTTCGGTGAAGGGGAATTTTAAAATTCTAGAAGCGGAATGTGAATTGACACTACAAGTCGGGGATTGGAAACGGAATAGATCGGAAATTGAAAAGTGGGTCTCTCAACAATATTCAAATAAAGAAAAAGCTAGACGATCGATGAAAAAAGTGAGCATGAAAAAACTTCCGAGGCATTATTTTTGTGGTTTTTATTGCAGTAGCTTGCAGTATCCAATTTATTTCATTTGAGTAGATTATCAAACCTTTAGATTAGATTAGATTTATTAGCCCCATTTACGGCATACAAAGTTCAGCAAAGCTGAAGTATACACGTGAGTTGTCGCTACACTTAGAATACATATACACATAATACTTTAATATTTTAATAAATAAATAGTTTAAACAAGTTAGAACAATAAATATACAAGATAAAAAAAAAAATATACAAGATATACAAAAAATATAATACATTATTATAGACAAATCAACAATGTTATATAGCCTCAAGGACTACTTGTCAAGTACTCTCTCACTGAGTAAAATGCCCGCTCAGTGAGGTATCTTTTTAATTTTTTTTCAAATTCACACTGGGAATCAATTTTTTTCAAATACTGAGGCAGTTCATTGTACAACTTCAAACCTGAGTAATACACCCCCTGTTCAAATACCTTCAGTCTATGAATAGGATATTGTAGTATTTGCTGACGGAAGGAATATCCATGCTGGTGCTGACTGACCCCACTCTTGTGGGATTTAAAATAGAGCAAAACGTTCAAAATATAAATACATGGCAGGGTTAAAAATTGGATTTTAAAAAAAATATATCTCTACACGAATATACTTCAAATTACAGATTATTCTTATTATCTTTTTTTGTAGACAAAACATTTTTATGGACTCTACAGAATTACCCCAGATGGCTACGCCATATCTAAGGTGTGAGTAAACATAGGCATAATACACGGTCTTAATGGTGGCATAACTGCAAGTTTTTGAGATTGCACGAAGTGCGAAGCACGCAGAGTTAAGTTTATTTAAAAGAGAATGGATAATACATTTCCAGTTTAATTTCTCATCAATAATGATTCCCAAGAGTTTTGAGGAGTCAGTGCTTGTAATCATGGTTTCTAAATAAGGCAAAACTATTTTATTTCTTACACATTTTGATCCAAAATGAATCATTTGTGTTTTACTTGGGTTTAATTTTAAACTATTAAATGAAAACCAATCCTCAGCCATTGTTAATGCCAATGTCAAGGATTTCTCTAAATCTTTAATGTTTTCTCCAGAAATTGTCAGAGTGGTATCATCAGCAAATAATACAGCTTTAGTTTCACCTACATTATATGGTAAATCATTTACATAGATCAAAAACAGTAAAGGTCCCAATATTGAGCCCTGGGGAACCCCTCGCCGATTAATTTGCCAAGACGAATTATAGGACTTACGAGAGTCTGTATATAATACTCTTTGCCTTCTGTTAACTAAGTAACTCTGAAACCAATCGTTTGCTACTCCACGTAAGCCATAATAACTTAATTTACTTAAAAAAGAATTACAAGGTCAACACAGTCAAAAGCCTTAGTGGCGTGGCTGCCACGCAGAGGCACGCTGCATTTGTCGTGCCAGTGCACCGGCGAGTACGATGCAAGGAGCTTACACACTGGAATGGCGCCACATGGCCATACATTTATATCTGACTATACTCAGTATGTTCAAAAATGTCAACAAGTGAAGATGAGCTGTTCCTGTTGTTAGCTGGAAAATAAATTTAAATTACTTTATTTATAAATTATTATTATAAAATTTTTAGTATCGAAAACGTACATACTTTGAAAACAAAATTTACAATACATTTTTTAAATGTACATATCTTTTGCTCTATATATCCGATTTTAAATATTAAAACAGATTTGGATTCACATTAAAATTATCTTTAACTTGTTATATTCATAACCCAATACATAACTAAAATAAATGTCAAATAATACAAAATAAAAAAAATATTGTTCACCATTTGTCGAATTGTAAATAGTAATTTTTATAGGCCTAGTCAGTAAAGGTGTTGAAATTTGTTGTAGCAATCTGATATTTTTAAATTGTTATTGTAGGTATGTTTTCTAAACATTGTTCAAATTTTATTAAAATCGGTTAAATAGTTTTAAAGTTATTCAATTTTTACTGAAGACATGAACAAACAATTTTTCACCGAATAAAGATATCGGAAAGTAGATTTTATAGGCCTAATCAGTAAAGGTATTGAAATGTGTTGTAACAATTTGATTTTTTAAAATTGTTATTGTAGGTATGTTTTCTAAACGTAGTTCAAATTTTATTAAAATCTGTTAAATATTTGTAAAGTTATTCAATTTTTACTGAAGACATGAACAAAAAGTTTTTCACCGAATAAAGATATCGGAAAGTAATTTTTATAGGCCTAATCAGTAAAAGTATTACAATTTGTTGTAACAATCTGATTTATTTATATTATTATTATAAATATTATTTCCACATTTGGTTCAAATTTTATTGAACTCAGATAAATATTTCTAGATTTGTTCAATTTAGAACCTGTAGAACACAAATCAGACCTGAATTAAATACTGACGAAGGCCAGAGAGTGGTATCTGCTCATGCGCTGGGTCAAGATGCGTGTGGCATGCATCGTCAAACACCGACCGATCGGTGTTCGAGTGGCAGATGCGTGGCGCAGCGTGATGCACGGAAGATGCGCCACGCCACTGCTACTTCAGTGTGTAGGAACCCGTTTAAAAGCATTGGTTGATTTTCGCGTGGCGAGCAGCTACTTGCCACTTGCAGCAAGCTGCATGCCACGCTACTTCAGTGTGTAACCCGCCTTAGACAGGTCACACATCACAGATGCAACATGACCTCTTTTGTCAATTGAACGTATTATAGACTCAACTAGTTCATAAATAGTAGATTCTGTAGAAAGCCCTTTTCTAAAACCAAACTGATGTTCTGTTAAAACTTTATGCTTGTCAAAAAAATTTAGAATTCTAGTCATCATTAGTTTTTCAAATATTTTACACACTACTGGTATAAGGGCTATAGGGCGGTAATTAGTAATGTCGGTCTTATCACCTTTCTTAAAGATAGGTTTGATATGGGTATACTTTAGTTTCTCTCGAAATACACCTAGTTCAAATGACTCATTAATTAGAAAGGATAGTGGTTTTGCAATAATATGTAAAGATGTTTTTAATACTAAGGTAGGAATACCATCCCAACCTACAAGCTTTAGTATCCTTTAATTTATTAATAACTTTATGAACTTCGTTGGGGGTGGTAGGACTAAGAAACAAAGAATTTGGAAAAGGATTGCTCTTCTTTTTCAGTGCATTAGTCATTCTGTCTAGATTTACGTTAGGGTTAAGATTATTTGAAATCCCAACAAAATATTTATTGAAAATTTCATCTGGGTTCTCAATAACGGAACCTCCACTGTTAAGTTTAGTATTATCATCACATAAGGCATTAATACCACCAGTTAATACCACCACCTTCTTTGTTTATTTAAAACTATATTATTTCAAGCCAAATAAAATAGATTTTGAAGTAAGTATGGCTCCAAATCAACTTATAACAACGTAAATAACGCAGAAACTCGCACCTCAATGGTTTTCTCACAGCCTACCGTATTATCCGAGTACTGCTCGGTCCTAATTACCTCACATAATCGAGTTCAACTGTATTATCCAAATAAAATTGTTAAAATGTTCTCATTAAATGATCAACGAGTTTTCATTTTCTCGTACACAGGAAACCTGTTCAAGGACTTAAAATTACTGCGATAAATGAAGTTACATAACTTAAAATTAATCAAATAAATAGTATATGTTCAACCTCACATTACAGCAGCACTTGTACCGTGTACTTTCATGTGTCTTTTAAGATTACCAGATTCAGCGGACGAATATTTACACAGCTTACACGCGTACCGTCTTTCACTACCGTGCCTTCTCGCGTGCGTCTTCGGACGAGTTGAATCTACAAAAGAACTAGCGCACTCCTTACACTCAAACGGTCTCTCTCCGTTACGCCCGTGCGTTTTCGCACGACTCGATTCAGTCGTACTATCGCACTCGGCGCACTTCTCTCTGTCGTGCCTTTTCATGTGTCGTTTAAGGCTGTTTAGATGCGAACAGGAAAACTCACACTCCGCACACTTGTGCGGTTTCACTCCGGTATGTTTTTGCATGTGTTTCTTCAGACCGCTCGATTCGACAGAAGAATACCCGCACTCCGCGCACTTGTACGGTCTTTGTCCGTAATGCCTTCTCGTGTGCGCTATCAGATGGCTGGGTTCGGTGAAACAACGATCGCACTCGCTGCACTTGTAAGGCCTCTCTCCGTTATGCCTTCGCATGTGTCGCTTGAAGCTGTGTAGATGCGCGGAAGAGTACTCGCACTTGGCACATTTATGCAGCCGTTCTCCGGTATGCTTTCTCATGTGCGTTTTCAGGTAGTCCAACCGAGAGCAAGAATATTCACACTCCTTGCACTTGAATGGTGTTTCTCCGCTCAGCTGTTCAGCCGCAACACCCGATCTTGAGATTTCTGAAACTGAATTGTCACACAGTTACATATTTTAACACTTCTGTTACTGAGCATCGCATATATGTGTCGCAATACATTTAGACTGGGACAAACAGTTTTGAGTTTCAAAGTACCATTTTGTTCAAATAAGTCACTATACAGGGTGACTATTTTAAGTGCGCCACCATTGGTTTGGTATATCAGAAGCGACAAGATTTACAGGAAACTTTAAATGGGGGACTTCACCTACTTTTTAGTGGCCATTAAAAATATGAATTTGAAATTTTGAAAATATGCCGCCATTTTCCAATATGGCGGCCAACTTTCGAATTTCATATGGAACACCATATTTTTTATGACGGATTTCAATTTTACATGCAATTTTAAGACTTATTTATTCTTGGTGTTTTTCTGATAAACTTAACCGTTTAGCCGCTAGGAGCGCTGAAAGTTTCAGAAACTCTTATTACAACAAATTGTTAAAGAGGCTTATTTTCAATTTGCAAACAATAAAATTTAACTCAAAGTGCAATAAGTTTTACAATGGAATGTTAAAAATCTGTTGCAATTTCATAAATACTTTATTTTATACAAAAAACTTACTTAATTTTGTTAAAAAAATCGCTAACGCAACCACTGTGTATTGTGTAAGAAGATGTATTTAAGTGTGCACGCATATATTTATGAAGATGGAGGACATTTTGAAAACCTGCTTTAAATCATAATTAATTAAGTCATCTTGACTGCCTTTTTGTGTACCAAAACATTTTGTTGCTATCATACAAGGAAGTTTTTTACAGTACTATGTGTACGCTTTACGATGTAGGAGAAGAAATCTGTAAAAATAGCACAGTGTAACTGAAGGTTATAAAAATATGAAAATATAATAAGATAAAATGTTAAAAAAAAATGGGTTTTCGAAAAACTTGCAAAAATAAAAAAAATGTTCAAACTAATATAAAACGTTATATGTGGATTATTGCTCTCCTTGCCTTTACTTCATATATATATTAACCTTTAAAAAGAAATCGTCGATCATAATATAACTTAATTATCATCAAAAACACTCCTTACTCTTCAACCTCCATAATAAAAATTATACATCACTTGACTCACCTTAACTTCAACGTAGAACTCCACCTTAACATCAACGTACAACTCCACCTTGCACCTTAAAACCTCATTTAAAAACCTTAAAAATCATCTCCACTTGACTCTTATATAAAAACAAATTAATAATCCACATATAACCTATTTGTATGCTCTCATAGCATTTATTCATATATAATTACTTATAATATTATTCTACATTAACTTTAATTTCTCAGGTCTTGGTTCTTGGCTGTAAAGTACTTGCTAATGGATGAGCATGGTTAAATGAAAGAATTTAAGACATCGTGGCGGAACAACTACCTTTTTACTCACACATTGTAAAGAAACAACTATTTACAAACAAATCCATCATCATCACGAAGCAAACAAATTAAATTATCGAAAATTTATACAAAATATTACTAGGCCTATCTTAAACAAAGTAAGACGCAATTCAAACTGAATGAAGTTACTTGTTAAAAAAGTTCAAATTTTAGAAATGCAGACTGAAATTATTAAATCTTATGGCCATTATTACTTACTGAATCGTTCACTTTAACGTTTTTACCTAGGATTTCACTAATTCTCACGGATATCTTGAACACGCTTTCGTTATTTTACACACTTAAGCCAAGCACATGGTCAAATTTCTACAAGTTCACTTTATGTCGAAGAAATACGATCGATTTTGTTGTCGAAGCTTTCATTAATACAGCAACACTCCTACTTCACTTTGATATAACATTTATCACTCTCCAATATGAACAAACTACATTTTTGTTAGAAAACACTCCTGCCACATTCTACCATACATGCAATGCTTACGCCATACTTGATTGAAGTCTTTTAGGATGCAGTACAGGGCCTTCTGCATCAACTCAACCCTCATGAGCATTGTGATCTTAGTTTGTCTGCACTGCGCATTCATACATGCTTAAAATATAATTTCTTTTATAATGTTTTCTTTCACCTTATTATGCTGATAAAACTGTTCATTATGCGACCATTTATTTATTTTAATTGTTCTTTTTTAACCGCACCACTGTCTTTTGGCTATAGTGAGTTTTTTATATATATCACATATTTTATACACTTTTATGCACAAATGTTTTTTAAGTCTGCTTTTTTATCTTTGTTATTCATAGTCTGCCTATTTTTTACTTTATATTTACTTAAATGATTCTACTTTAACTATTTTGCGTCATAAATGAAGTTATACATGTATACAGAATTACAAATATTTATTATTATATATTGCGTCTTTACTTCTATCAGACCACACCTCTATGTTTTTAGTCATTATGGGTATTTATTATTTTATGATCATATAACATTCCTGTTACATGGCTTGTAAGTGTTACAACAGTTGTCATGTTAGCTATTTAGGTACTTTTAACAGAATAGCTTTTAACTTAAAACATAAAACGTACTTAAATTTGAATTAATTAATTATAACTTAAAGCAGATTTTCAATGTGTCCTCCACCTTCATAAATACATGTGTGCACACATAAATACATCTTCTTACACAATACACAGTGTTTGCGTTAGCGATTTTTTAATAGAATTAAGTACGTTTTTTGTATAAAATAAAGTATTTATGAAATTGCAACAGATTTTTAACATTCCATTGTAAAAAAATATTGCACTTTGAGTTAAATTTTATTGTTTCCAAATTGAAAATAAGCCTCTTTAATAATTGTTGTAATAAGAGTTTCTGAAAATTTCACCACTCCTAGCGGCTAAACGGTTAAGTTTATCAAAAAAAACACCAAGAATAAAAAAAGTCTTAAAATTGCATGTAAAATCAAATCCGTCATAAAAAATAGGGGTTTCTAAAAGAAATTCGAAAGTTAGCCGACATATTGGAAGATGGCGGCATATTTTCGAAATTTCAAATTCATATTTTTAATGGCCACTAAAAAGTAGGTGAAGTCCCCCATTTAAAGTTTCCTGTAAATCTTCTCGCTTCTGATATACCAATGGTGGCACACTTAAAATAGTCACCCTGTATTTTGTAATAGCCTAAAAGGTATGTTCAAGCAATAAATATTTTTTTTACTGTTTTCAGTGTTTCACTACCACAGACTGTTGTGCCACTATAAAACAATACAGAGTGGGTTAGAGTTATAATGGTATGCACTCTCACATTTATTAAATACAGTAGAGTCCTGCTATTCCGAACTAATTGGGACCGTTCGGTTTAGCGGGAATTCGGAATAGACGGATTTCATAAATAATATCAACGTATTGACTTGTTAACCCTAAAAGTGGCCGACTGCAGTTTGACTTGCATTTCGAACATTTGTGAAAATTTGCATATATTTGCATAATCGATAATTTAACCCACTTAGAATCATCCAATCGAAATAAAACTGGCACCATTGGAAAGGAAATGAATTAAACTTTAATTTTTGTATTTACAACTTTTTCGTAAAACGTATATTTACATACGTAATCATCGTTTTAAAATATGCACATCGGTCTACAGCTGTTTCCGTGCGCGAATTTGCATACAATTGTACTGTTATTTCCCACTTCTTCAACGTTTAAGACCATCTACAATAATATTTCGTTGACAATTATAACGATACCATTGGATTCGTCAAGACTTTATCTTTCTGTTGGTGTCTTCCAATCAGATGTCACTATAAAATTACTATTTTTTTCAAGAATTACTGTAAACCCTTGCGATTGGACGTTTCTCAACCAATGAAACAGCCCATTTGTCAATCGATATTGCTAAGGCACTGCCTAATGTTTTGACAGATTTCTTTACACCATTTTGTAGAGCAAAGTCTGAAATTTGTAACGGTGGGAAGTAATCCAGAAATAACCGGTTTTTTGTCTGTCTAGACGACAGTTGAAATGTCCGTTCTGGTGAGAAACTCTAGTGCCTGGGTTCTCACGCTTTTCAAATGTCCCGACTTATACGCAGAGTGTAGCGTAGCGGCTTTTCATTAGATTGATGTCATTTTGTTATTCAAATAAATTTAACTCAAACACTTTTGTGAACTAAGGAAAGACAAGTATACCGTTCTTTTCTTTGATTTATCCTCTACACTTTGTTATAATAATATTTCATTTTTGGACAAAGCATATATTTAGTAAATGACGTTACAATCTAGGCCTAGGTTTGTTACCAGTCGTGTACTTGGAACATAAAAACTGTTTTTTTCAAAATAAAAAATTTGAAATTGATCAATGTTTTTATACAGTTCTATTTAGAAAAAAAATGTTTACTACTTGTTATGTAGGCCTAAAGTTGAACTTTTTCCTTTCGTTACTGAACATTTTTTTGTTTCTTGAGCTAATAACTTTTACTATTTCAAAATAAACTAATTTTTAGTGGCATATTTGAATTCTTTGAAGTTTCTTCTACAAAAAAGCTATTGAACACTTTTGGATTGGGGTTCATTTACTATTTTTGGCGAATTTTTAAAAATATGCTTGCAAAACGCTAAAAACGGGCTGGCCAATTTTAGCCTTAACCATGCCAGTTCTAAGGTTAAGGCGTAGATTAAGTGCGGGGACATCTGCTAGTGTCAGCTCTGTACAGCGTTGATCGGCTCGGAGGAATGCGAGGAGGAGGTAAACGCTCAAACTGAACTCGTATCAGACATACATGCGGCAAATGCTCTTAACCTCGCCTTAGTGTAGGTTTACGACATACGTTGCGTTTCGATTCCGTTTTCTTCTAAAAACAGAAGGGAAGGGATATGTTCAAACTGTCCGTTTTGTCATACTGCATCGTCTTGAAAAAAGGTTGAGAAAAAAATAAAATTCCTTCGAAATAACGAAAACGGAGGAGAAAATGGATGAACGCAACCGGCAGGTGGCAACAACACTACTAGCGCCTAGCTGTTGTATCCAATCCTTCCTTCTTTCTAACGGACCTGGTATCCTTTTCACCGGACGCTTATTGTGGTACCTTCATTGCCGCAAAACGGAATTTAACACGCGAAGGAAACAAAACCGGACAATTCCAACAGGCCCATTGGAATGAACGTATTGTCAATGTGTTAACCAAAACGCAAAGGAAGGGAAAAAGGATGGTGTAAACCTACACTTATGCTGCACCAAATGATGTTATGTTCATGCGGCGATGGCGGATACGCTCAAGTCGAATCAGTGCTCTTCGTCAGAAAAAACTATTGACTTTACGTCTTAAGTGAGTGTAAATTATGTATTTTTTTGTTTTTATCAGAGATCAAAAATGATTTTACAGAATTCACAAATGTCTTTTTAATTTCTCCATGTTATCTGTTCAGAATAGGCGGATTTTTAGAATAGCGAGGTTCGGAATAGCGGAACTCTACTGTAAAGTTCTAAACTCTTTTATTCTTAATTTCATTAAAAAACAAAATAATTGATTGATTTTTTTGACCGATTATATTCAAACTAGGCAGGTCTTCCAATGAAAATTTAGTTTTAAATTTCTCAATTTGTTCCCTTATTCTCTGGTTTATTCCGAACAAAATTATATATAATAAGTTGTGTTTACAATAATTTTTTGTCGAATTTACTAAAATAATTCTTCAAACAGTAATATTTTAATTGGATCTGGTGGAGCAGCCGAGTGTCAAATAGAGTGCAAAAGGTTAAGGGAGCAGAATCGAAAGGAGTCTTACAAAACCAGCCCCATTTTTTTTAGTACTTGGCCATGCAGTGACCAGTAAGGATTCCTAAAATCCGTCTAAGATTGTTTCTGCCCAACTATAGAAGCTTTTCCGCTTTCGATTTAGCGAGGCAGATGAACATTTCAGCCCGCCTAAGCCAAGGAGCATCGCTCCAATGCGAGGACAAACTTTTCTCTTTCCAGATTTCAACAACATTTCTTAGCCGGCTCTTGGGCCTCCCGCAGAAAGGATCTGGGTCGATGAATGGCTTTTTGGGCCTGAATCTAGCAAAACGATCCGTTGCGTCATTACCCTTTATGCCTACATGGCCAGGCACCCGTTTAAGGGTAACTTCGTTGAGTCTAGCCATTTCATTCGCCGTTTTAAAACTAGCCTCGATACAAAGGTAAACGATTTCAGCGGCTTGGCTATTAGAAAGGATATCGATCCTAGCTCCGTTAATTCCTCTTTTGAGAATTTCACAGGCGCAGAGAGATCAATCACGACGACCTCCGCCTGAACAATCGACGGTAAGGAACCCCTAGCCCTAGATAAGCTGCACCTAAGACCATAAACTACTGCACCAACTCCACAGGTAGTTTTGGAGCCATCTTTTCTTGTGTGCTTTTACCTGCCCTACTACGTTAAATGACGCCCGCTTATAAAATAAATCTAATCAACTAAGAAAATTTACCTGTTCTACTAGACGACCCAGACAGTCTGACTGATTGTACTGCAGCTTCTTTCTCTGAATTTTCAGTTTCGTCTTTCTGTAACACAACAACGTTTAATAAACACAAACTTTTAGCTTTGCGATCTTACGAAAATGGACGAGTTAAACGGAAATATGCAATTCAACTCCGAGCTTCCTACATAATTTTTAATACAAATTTTGATCGCGTAGTCTATTTACGCGGTAAAATGAAAGTCATAAAATCTTTCATAACATTGTCAAACCACAACATGTATCTTAAGTTTTCAAGTAGTAGGCCTAGAACAAAATTAGTAAAACCAATTATCTACCTAAAAATAAAACAATGAACAGTGGAAAACAAACAAAAACAACCTGTTACAGTTTGATTGACCTCATTTGTAAGAACTATTTTAACAACACTTAACCTTATAACGGCCATACGACACCACAACACCAGGTTAGACGGCGCAAACGCAACAACTTCACACATTTGCATAAAATTTGCATATATTTGCAAAATCGCTAATTTAACCCACTTAAAATTATCCAATCGTAATAAAACTGGCACCATTGGAAAGGAAATGAATTAAACTTTAATTTTTGTATTTACAACTTTTTCGTAAAACGTATATTTACATACGTAATCATCGTTTTAAAATGTGCACATCGGCCTACAGCTATTTCCACGCGCGAATCTGCGCACAATTGTACTGTTATTTCCCACTCTTGCAACGCTTCCCACCATCTACAATAATGTTTCTTTGGCATTTCTAACATACCGTTGGATTGGTCGGGATTTCATCTTTCTGTTGGTGTCTTCCAATCAGATTTCACAGTACATTTACTGTTTCAAACAAGATTTACTGTAAACCCTTGCGATTGGACAGTCTCTCAACCGATAAACACGCCTCTTTGTCAACGATTATTTAGATGGCAACGCCCAATGTTCTGACAGATTGCTGTATACCATTTTGTAGACGAAAGTCTGTAGTTTCTAATGGTACAAAGTAAACCGGATAAAACCGGTTTTGTGATTGTCTAAACAGCAGTGTAAAGTTACGTTGTTGTGAGATCGCCTCGGGCTTTTGTTCCCACGCTATTTCATATGACGCAATCTACTGCACGTGTTGATTTGGGAGTTTTTATTCGACTGATGTCTTTTTGTTATTCAGATAAATGTAACTCAAACACTTTTGTGAACTAAGGAAAGACAAGTACACCGTTCTTTTCATTGATTTATCCTCTACACTTTCTTATAATAATATTTCATTTTTGGTCAAAGCATATATTAGTAAAGCACGTTATAATCTAGGCCTAGGTAGGTACCAGTTGTGTACTTGAAACATAAAAACGGTTTTTTTCACAATAAAAAATTTGAAATTGATAAATGTTTTTATACAGTTCTATTTAGAACTAAATTACGAAACGTTTTTACGCTTACGAAAAAAATACAAAAAATGTTTACTAATTGTTATGTAGGCCTAAAGTTGAACTTTTTCCTTTCGTTACTGAACATTTTTTGTTTCTTGAGCTAATAACTTTTACAATTTCAAAATAAACTTATTTTTAGTGGCATATTTGAATTCTTTGAAGTTTCTTCTACAAAAAAGCTATTGAACACATTTGGATTGGGGTTCATTTACTATTTTTGGCGAATTTTTAAAAATATGCTTGCAAAACGCTAAAAACGGGCTGGCCAATTTTAGCTTTAACCGTGGCCGTTGTTGGGTTAAAAGCCACAAAACTAAACATCTCAATGTCAACGTCAAAGCGACCAGCCACTTTTTAGTTTTTGACAGTTCGCGAGAAGTAGCTTGTACCGAGCAAAATGCTAAATTTCCATGCGACCGGTGTTCAGGTACCTACATTTAAATATTTTATTCTTTCAGGGCGCCTTTTGACCTTCTATTTCTGACGGCGATTGTCAGTGTACAGCCATTGTTTGTATGTATTCAGTGTTGTGCTCTCATTTGGGATATTTATTTTTTAATTGATTAATCGTTAATTTAAATGAGTTATTCAATAAATATTAATCACTAAATTTGGTCCAAATTATATCATGTTTAGACTTATTTTGATTACAATAATGATCATGCTGAAAAATTTAATAATATAAATGTTTAAGCATCGTTGGTTTTTAAACTTTTTGGCCGCCCAGACTCTGAATCATCAGTCTCTTATTTGTAGTCGTTCGCAGCGCTCGCCGGACATCAAAGGCGTTCCGTGAGGCTGGCAAAAGGGTGTCCGGCGCTCCCAAGTTGTCCCATTTCGATTCCGAGCTGAGGGACAATGTGGGAGACTTTACTGTAGTCGGCTCGCATGGTCGTAACGCACTGTAGTGTGGGGATATCGTGAGGTTTTTCGATTGGCGGACGTAAAATTCTGAACCGAGTGTTGTGTGAGGGAGTGGATGGTTAAAACAAAACGAAAACAAAATTATTAAAAAGCAGTACTGGAACGGCGTTCCGGTGCATTCCGGCACCAGTAAACCCCTGGTCAAGAGTAGCCAAAGTTTTCTTTACAGTGCATTTCATTTTCAAAAATTTTCTGAACAACTCTGGCTAAGCTTGTTATTACTCCTTGTGTTATTTTAAACTAGCTGACCCGGCAATGCTTTGCTATTGCTTAATTTGAAATTTTGAAAGCCTGTAATTCGTATCCCTGAGGGCCGATGTAAATTATAATGGGATTCTGCTCATTGCTTGATTTACCTAACCTAAAATTATATTCATTTTTTGATCCAAATCAGTTGTTGATCAAAATCAGCTGTTAATCAAAATCAGCTGTTTTAAGCTTTTCATACGAACAGCTGTTTTTTGTGCCCCTGATAAAATCAAAAGAAATCTTTCTTCTTCTTCCTTAAGATTGACCTTCCATAAGATTAACATTGAAACTTTGAGGGCCACTGGGGCGTAGCCCTAATGTCCTAGGACTTCGGTAAATGGCCTAAAACCTTCCCAGGGTTAACCTGTGTTACTATGCAAAATTTCAAAGCAATCGGATGGACGGTTTGGTAACGCATAAAGGACAAACAGACATACATTGAATTTTATATATATAGATGAAATCACACGTAGAAATCAAAACAGAATAAAAAGTAGTCAACTCGGCTTGATTTGAATATTTCACACACTAAAAATCATCCAATGCCAATCAAACAAAAACCATTATTGGAATTTTTTTTTTAATTTTAGTAATTAAAATTTGTTCTTAAACGCATATTTACATATGTAATCACAGTTTTAAAATTGTAGCTGTCTAGACATCTGATGCCACTAAAACTCAAAGAAATGATGCAATCTTGTCACATTTTTAAGGCTCATAATCGGTAGACAGGAGTTATTTCGAAAAGAATATAAGGACACCATTGGATTCGTCAAGATTTCAAATTTCTAACACTGTTTTAAAATCATTCGTCACTCTTATAGTTTCTTAAATATGAAGTTTTCTACAATCCCCTGCAATTGGGCAGATTTCAACCAATCAGGAAGCACATTTTGAAATCGCTATGTCTATTATCAATCGCTATATTTTTATAGTGATATTTATATCGAGTTTAAGAAGAAACTCTATATTTTCGTTTGATATAAGGTAAATCTCATTAGTGTTTGGATTCTATTCGGGTATTTCCTTGAAATATAGACATTTCTCCAAATCAATAGGTGCGGTATCCGTTACGACCGTTACTGTTTCCCACAGTCCACAGCGTCTGGAACTGTATGCGATACGTTAGTGAGAGTTTTGATTATTTGATCTAATTTAGTGAAACAAGTAAAACAAAGTGAGATAAGTTTATAAAATAAGAATTTTTAAGTAAGTATACAGTTCAATTCTATGATTTGTTATAATATTTCATTTTTGAGTAAAGCATATACATTCCTAAATAGGCCTAATTTTGTTAGCAGGTTTGCAGTAGAAACATAAAAATTTATGTTTTCTAAAAAAATTTGAAATTGATAATATATCAATTTTATATAGCCTACTTCTATTTAAAACTAAATTACAAAACTTTGTATAAACTATTTTGAAAAAAAATACCGGTACACAAAAAAAAAAATTTGGAAAACAGTTGACCCTAACTTCCATGTAACTTCCCGCTAAGTTTAATTACAACAAACACTATTTTTGGAAATTTTGAACTGCCATAACTTTTGAACGAATCAACCGATTTTTATGCGATTTGCGGCAATCGATGCAGTTTTTTAAGTCCATTGAAAGAATCAACAACAAAAATTTTTCAGATGAAAAGTTTCGGAGAAATTGAGGAAAAACACTTTTTTTTATTTTCTTTCGTTCACGATATCTCGCGAATGAATCAACCGATTTTTATGCGATTTGAGGCAATCGATGCAGTTTTTCGAGTCCATTGAAAGAATCGACAACAAAAATTTTCTGATGAAAAATTTCGGAGAAATTGAGAAAAAACACTTTTTTTGATTTTCTTTCGTTCACGATATCTCACGAACGAATTAACCGATTTTGACCGGACTGGTAGCGATCGACGTCGCTTTTCAAGGTTGAAAGCTGATTAGATTTTGGAATTGATCTGTAAAGCCGTTTAAAAGTTATTCCAAAAAAAACCTGATTTGAAAAATTTTTATTTCTTAGTTTTTTCTAAATTTCTCAGAACCTACCGGTCCGAATTAGTTGAAATTATCAGGAAATCTAAGTTTGATGGAACTCTTTAGAACGCCGTTTGGTAGGATCCAATCGGTTA
Organism: Philaenus spumarius; assembly: GCA_018207615.1. Lineage (NCBI taxonomy): Eukaryota > Metazoa > Arthropoda > Insecta > Hemiptera > Aphrophoridae > Philaenus > Philaenus spumarius. Next base: position 67,890 of record JAGFPH010003325.1, on the reverse strand, counting down.
AGCCGTTCAAAAGTTATAAGCGGGTCACATACTTACACACACACACACACATACATACAGACAGGGTGACACCCTCTCGGGAGTGGTCAGGGAAGATTCCTAGGACCTCAAAACGTCGAGATCTGATGAATACTCGATTTTCGAAATACGGGGTGAAACCAATAACTTCCCGATTTTAGAAAATTTTCAATTTTCTTAGCGGGAAGTTAAAAATTACTACTTTTTATATAGGTATAAATGATTTTATTTTTATTTTACCTTGCGTTTTGTGATCTGGCGTCCTTTTGGGTTGACGACCTCGGTTTCAACTGCACTGAGTCATTTTTAAGTCACTTTATATAAATTTTCAAGTTTAACTACGTACGCGAAAGGATGCATCCACACTTTTTATATTTTATAAAAGAATTGACGAACCGTTTAACCACGGTAATTATAATTGTTGTGAACTATTTAATTGTTGAATAATGTGACTGTTGTAGTGTGATTTTATATAAAGTGACTTGAAAATGACTCAGTGCAGTTGAAACCGAGGTCGTCAACCCAAAAGGACGCCAGATCACAAAACGCAAGGTAAAATAAAAATAAAATCATTTATTAAATATTGTGATCAAGAAGTAGGACTTATAATGAATTTTATATAGGCCTAGGCCCAAATTGGATTTTTTCCGTTACTGGAAATTTGGTGCTTCCTGAGCTAATACATAAATTTTCAAATTTTACAAAGATCAACTGTTTCGTTGAATATATGAATTCTTTAGACATTTTTCGACAAAAAAACTATTGAACACTTTTGGATTGGGATATCGTTACTATATTTGCCGAATTTTTGAAAAAAAAATGCTTTCAATGCTTGGCATTGCAGAAAGTTTGCTTGACAGTTATAGGGTTAACCAGGAAGAAGGGATAGGTTTTAATTTCATTTTATATGAACCTAATCATTAACCCTTAAAGTGACTAAGTCTCGGGCGAATCTAAGCGAGAATTTGCATGTATTTGCATAATCGATAATTTAATCCACTTAAAATCATCCAATCGTAATAAAACTGGCACCACTGGAAAGTAAATGAATTAAACTTTAATTTTTGTACTTACAACTTTTTCGTAAAACGTATATTTACATACGTAATCATCGTTTTAAAATATGCATATCGTGCTACAGCTATTTCCGCGGGCGATTCTGCATACAATTGTACTGTTATTTCCCACTTCTTCAACGTTGAAGCCCAACAACTGTAGTATTTATATCGAGATTATAAAGCTACCATTGGTTTCGTCAAGATTTTATCTTTCTAATGGTGCCTTTGTTATGATTTGAGATGTGTAATAAAGATATGTTTTAGTATATTAGGTATTAGAGTTAGTGTTTTGTATGTAAAGGTATTGCCAGCAAAATAGACTAGGAAGTTTAATATGAATGCAGAAATAGTAGCAAAGTTATTAACGTGGAACAAAACAAATGCTACGAAAGCAGCGGTTGTTTTGTTTAAGATGACAACAAGGAAGCTAGACGGGTTATAAAGTATAATCCGAATCTAGCATCGGGGCCAGAACAGGCAATGATAACCACCCAGGTTTTTCGCCTTTAAACCCAAAAAAAAAAATCGATGGGCCAGAGTGGAGTGGTCGGGTGACCAGTGAGGGGCTGCGTGTTAGGCCAATCTGTTGTGTGTTAGGCCGGAAAGTTGGGCCAGTTCGTCGTGCAAAGTGTGGCCAGGAAATCGAGACGGGGAATTCAGCTCGAAGTTTGGACCATCGAGATCTCAAGTGAAGGAGATACCTGTGAAGACAACACACTGAGTGAGCAAACCAAAGTATTTCAGTCTATAGTTAGAGTCACGTTATATTCAGAGTTTTGGGGTTATTCACATAAAAGTAACACGCTTTAGTTGCCAATACCGTAATCCAGTCTGTCTTATAAAGGTCAATACCTAGTATAAGAGATGTATTTAGCATAAGTGAAGCTAATGTGAGAAATTGTATGTTATCTATAATTACAAAGGCGTACAAATAAATTAATGTTAAAATAATTATTACCACTGAACTACAACGCATTGTTGTTATTGATCTGTCCCTTTGATATTAACATATTAAATTAGTGTTGGAACCCGCGAATAAAAGTAGTAATTTCTAACCCTAATACCTTCCATTCAGATGTCACTATTTTACAAGATTTAATACCTTCCATTCAGATGTCACTATTTTACAAGATTTATGCCAACAATTTCTGTAAACCCTTGCGATTGGACAGTTTTTCAACCAACGAAACAGCCCATTTGTCAACAGATATTACGCCTACTATATCAAATGTTTTGACAGATTGTTTTACACCATTTTGTAGAGAAAAGACTGACCTTTCTAACGGTGGGAATTGAACTAGAATAAACCAGTTTTTTTGTTTGTCTAGACAGTAGTAAAAAGTACATGGTTAGAGCGATCTGGTGTGACCGATTGCTCCGTCTTGTTTGCACGTAATTCAACGCACCCTTCTTGTAAGACCTTTACCGACGGCAAAATGTCATTTGATTCATGCCATTTTGTTATTCAAATAAAGATAACTCAAACACTTTTGTGAACTAAGGAAAGACAATTATACAGTTCTTTTCTTTGATTTATACTCTACACTTTGTTATAATAATATTTCATTTTTGGGCAAAGCATATATTAGTAAATTACGTTTCAATCTAGGCCTAGGTTTGTTAGCAGTCGTGTATTTGGAACATAAAAACTGTTTTTTTTTCAAAATAAGAAATTTGAAATTAATAAATGTTTTTATACAGTTCTATTTAGAACTAAATTACGAAACTTTTTTACGCTTACGAAAAAAATACAAAAAAATGTTTACTACTTGTTATGTAGGCCTAAAGTTGAATTTTTTCCTTTTCTTACTGAACATTTTTTGTTTCTTGAGCTAATAACTTTTACAATTTCAAAAGAAACTAATTTTTAGTGGCATATTTGAAATCTTTGAAGTTTCTTCTACACTTGAAAAGCTATTGAACACTTTTGGATTTGGGTTGATTTACTATTTTTGGCGAATTTTTAAAAATATGCTTGCAAAACGGGCTTTTCAATTTTAGCTTTAACGATGCCAGTTCTAGGGTTAACAGATACTAAAACTGTGTAGTGATTGGAAAGAAATGAAAGGTTTCTAAACGGATACCGCTCACAATGTAGAGAGAAGGGTATCCAGCAACAAGTACTAAGTACTGTAACCATTACAGACATGTAATCACTTAGCCCACCACTAAATACTTACAAATTTTACATCCAGAAGTGCCAATGGATCCGGTACATGTTCAGCAACTTCAGACCTAAGCACACAAAACATACTGTGTTTAGTCACAATCATAAGGTTAAGGGGAGAAGGTTGGTAGACAACATTAATGCATTTTCAATTTTAGTTCCGAGTATCTGTATGTTCCTATACATGGTGTTTCAAAAAGTACTTTATTCAGAGAACCTACAGAGGTGATTGTAGTGACAATTTGTAGGGAAACTCGCGTAGTTCGCTAGTGCCGAATCGGACCATAACGAGCGCTAGCGGCAGTTGCGTCAAAGATGGCTGCCTTCATTGGACCCGCGAGCGTGCTTGCTGTGTGTTTTGGTTCGAAGAAAGAACTTGGCGACAAAAATTCAGCGTAATTTCCGTACCAAGTACGCTAAAAAGATCCTCCTAGTAGGCCTACAATTTATGAGTGGCATAAATGTTTTGTAGAAACAGGGTGTTTGGTAAGACATAAGAAATCACCAAATCGTCCGAGCACATCTGACAAAGTCGTTGAGAAAGTGAGACAAAGTTTTGTCAACAGACCTAATGAAATCGACCCGGCGTGCATCTCGCGAGCTGCAAGTACCACGTACGACTGTTTGGCGAGTGTTGAAAAAATATTGCTAGATAGTCCTTGACTAGTTGTAATTGTATTAAACAAATTTAAAAAATGTAGTAAAAATTAAACAAAATGGCGGATAGAAGATAAAAGAAGAGTTTTTGGACATTTTGTATATGGGTGAAAGTCACAAAATGGGACAATTTAAAAAAAAAATTAAAATTAAGTATTAGATTTTATATAAATATATAGCATATTAGGTAAATACCATGTTCAGGAACCTTAGTATCTCATAATGTAGCTGAGCTGAATTTTATGAATTAGGAACCTTATCTCATAATGTAGCTGAGCTGAATTTTATGCATTTCTATTTTTTTAAGGACTTTTAGTGTACCAAAGCATCAATGGATACAAATCGGTCACGCTTGCTAAATCGGCAAAATATTAGTTTGAGTTAGCTTAAAAATATAATAAATAATATCTATATATATACCCAATTACATTCTGTTAACAATTCTGTATGGAAATTATACAATTAGATTTTGAATCAAACATATACTGCCGATTTCGTATGTGTGACCGATTTGAGTTGTCGTGACCGGATGGTAGCGATCGTGACCGTGTTGTAGCAATCGTAACTGCGCAGTAGCGGTCGAGGCCGTTTTGATAATGATTTAAATTTGTGATTACAAAATGCTGGAAGACAAGTAAAATAGTCGTTTTGATAACTAAAACAAACAATGGTTGGGGTAAGCAGCTTTTAGAGTCCAAATAAACAAAGCAATCGAAAAATCATAACAAAGTACTGATTGGCTATAATAATGTAATATTAAAAACAAAACAAAGTAACTTCTTGAATTAATATGTATTACAGTACAATCTTTAATAACAAAATCTTTAATAATTCCAGATAAACATAAACAAAAGATATAATTACTAAAAGTGGTAAATAAACAAAACGGTCACGTAATACCACGGCGGTCACGCTACCGATTTGCACGTGACCGCTTCGTAATTTTCAAGTAAAACTCGGTGAATTAGCATTAATAGGTAACATAGGTTTGTCTTATTGAGTTTAGGATAAAGACAACCAATGCACAACTAACTAGGCATGTTGGTTACTGCAATATTTTAATATATACTTAAACTATTTACGTGACCGTTTTGTCATGCAATTAAGGTACTACTATTAGTTACCTTAAATTTAAGTGATTTTTCGAAGATTTGGGATCAACTAAGCCAGCAGTTGAAGTTCACTAATAAACTTCCAACAGACTACTGTTCGCGCCAATTCTATCGCGATCGATAACGTAAAGGCAGCGTTTATACTTTAGGCGTCTTTGCTCAGCTGTTTCAGGGACCGCTTATTCAAGTGTTGAATAAGAAAAAAACATAGTTATCTTGTCCTCTGCTCGAATATTGGTTATTTATTAATCATCACTCGACCTAAACGTTTATTTCTACGCCGTTTTTACCGTGATTATCGATCTTCTTGTTTGTTTATTTGATATTCAACATTTAAGAGAGCTGGTCAAGGACAGTGACCGATTTGTATTTCTTTATCGTGCAACTTGTTTAGTGAGAAGGAAAAAAGTGTTTCAGAAATATAAAAATGTATTTTTGCCATAAAATATTTTTTTTATAAAGGGACTAAAATTGTCCTATTTTGTGACTTTGACCCGTATAGGATGTTTTTTCTTTATTTTGGCCAATATGACCACCCCTGAATGATCTCCGCACATCACAAAATCACCCTGTATAGGCTATATAATTTTTATATTATAATCTTTATGTAGGTCTACATAGAATTAACTAGAAAGATATATTTCAGTAACCTTACCAAACATAATCAATCTCTTCTTTAATAACTTCCCTGTCCTCGCCTAACGTAGTATCATTTGCACTGTCACAGGTGAAACTTTGATAATCCATTAATTCTAAACAGTCTTGTAGTTCTTCTTTTACCATCGCACTTTCCTCGCTTGCGCAAACTTGATCCTCTATCAGTTCAAAAGACAATTCTTCTTTTATTTCAATTTCAAACAAATCCTGGTGCGTATCCAACTGTTTTCCCAGGCTTGCCATCATAACAACACTGAAACAAAATTAGACTTTAGTAAAGTCATAATCTATGTAGCCTATATAGGCCTATTGTAAGAGGCTTTGTGCTGACTAACTGGCATAGAATGAACATAGAGCAAAAACTAGTTGAGACACAAATACTAAAATTTCAAGGTATATTCTTACGGGGTCACTTCTTCTAACTCTAAACCAACAAAATTTTTAGGTTATATTAACCAACTATAAGTAAACACAAAAAAAAATTCTTACTGTAGGCCTCATCTGCTGTTACATATATACAGTAGAACGCCTTTTAACCCTAGATCGCACGAAAAAAAAGGAGAGGGCGCAAGTTTACTATTCGACCCTAGGCTAACCTATGGCAGCAGAAATGCAAGAATAAAAAAAACCCCTAAAAGGTTCTAACCTATAGTATTTAGTCACAGTATGTTTACCTGTAATCAACATTTAACAGTAGAATGTAAAACAACGTCGGGTAATTGTTCGGTATAGTGGCCTCAACTAAAAACTTTTTCATATGAACACACAGTCAACTTAAGTGCTGAATTAGTATTATTTGATAAGAATTGAAGGTCGGAAATGTAAGAATTATTTAAAAAACCCTAAAATGCAACAATAATAAATAAAAAAAACCTAAAAGGTTCTAACCTATAGTATTTAGTCACAGTATGTTAACCTGAATTCAACATTTTTTACATTCTACTGTTAAATGTTGAATACAGGTAAACGTACTGTGACTAAATACTATAGGTTAGAACCTTTTAGGTTTTTTTTTATTTATTATTCTTGCATTTCTGTTTGCTGTGTACTAATACTAGTTTACATTTCCTCTGGTGCGCAATTAGTGAGCTTTACAGTAGCGAAATCCCATCAAAGGATTCTACTGACACTGTTGCTGAAACTGATTCTGATTCAGATTACTAAAGTAAATAACACTTTCCGACTCTAAACTTTGTTGTTTTTAGTTAGGTATAGGAATGCCTATTCTAACATGTGTCATCATATGAAAAAGTTTGTAGTTGAGGCCACTATACCGAACAATTACCCAACGTCGTTGTCTGGAAAAATATTAGGCTAGGGCCGAATAGTAAACTTATGCCGAAAGTTTTAGCTTGGTATTGAATAAGCTACATATTTTAATGAAAATTATGATTTTATATTTTATTTGAATATATTTTTAACAATATGTATGCAGAAATACTAATACTGGTAGAGCGAGGAGGTGTATTGTAAATGTATTCCCAGCCACATTCAGTAGCCTAGGCGGCGGAACTTTACTATTCGACTCTAGGCTAACCTAGAGCTAACAGAAATGCAAAAATAATAATTTAAAAAATACCTAAAAGGTTCTGACCTACCTATTTAGTCACAGTATGTTTACCTGTATTCAACATTTAACAGTAGAATGTAAAACAACGTCGTTGTCTGAAAAAATATTAGGCTAGAGTCGAATAGTAAAGTTACACGGCCTAGGCTAGCTGAGACTAATTTATCACACACAGCCTAGTTACTATTCCTAATTGCCTCAAATAAAATACTGTAGTCCAAAACCCAACCAAGAGCCAATTATTTTTTTCTTTCGCCACTTCAATACTAGTAAAAACTGTAAATAGCGTTCACCTTTCCTTGTTCATGCCACGCCTCCTTCCAAATATCGCCGATTTTTCTGCATCAGCAAATAGCCAATAACTTATCAAGATAAAATATAGCCTAATATTATCATAGTGGTCATAACAAACATTGAATCCAACACACGTCACATAATATGCATTACTTAAGGCTCAGTACCGCAATAGTGACAATAATTGATTCAAATTTTAATAGAGAAAATTTTTGACAGCTGACGAACCCTGCCACTGTAATCTAGACTAGAGACAATGAAGATAACGAGCCAACGAGGTTATTTTCAGATTCAACAGTATTACAAAATGATCTTCAGCAACGAACATCAAAAAAATACATCATGTTAAAATTATCAACAACATGTACATTAACCTCGTTGGCAGGAGGATATTTAGGCGATAGATAAAATTTATTTTGTTTAAAAAATATATTATGTTACATCCTTGAGTCTGTAGTTTATATTACTGTATATAATAAATACTGCAGTCATGATCTATTTGAATGTTTTCAATGTTATTAGTTTTATACCAATTATTTATTTCATATTATATCTTGTACCGGGCTGACGAAATTTTGGTTTATAAGTATCGATAACCCAAATTAACGTTTTTTTTGCAATTTACAATTAATTTTGTAAGGCGATCGAGACGTGGTTTTTTGGTCTTTCTGTTTTACATTGAACGTCGTCGGTATAGTATCAAATTAGCGCTAATTGTATTCGAACAACCATTCTCTCCACGGACTACTGCCATTATATTGTAAATTTTGGTTAAACTCAAAAATTGACTTATAATAATAACGAAACGTCTTCCGACCACCTAACTATTGGCGAATTTCCATAGGAAAGATGAGCTATTGCAGTGAGTGACCCTTATGGTAAGAAATTACCTAAGGTCGGGAGTAATAAATGAGCAACGATCATGGTCCCCAGAACACGTTTTGGGGTGTCATTAAGTGTTCGCACTCTAGCGGCCGAATTTTAAGCCAGATTTGGTCCAAATTTGGTACACACGTTGGTTGTCTACGTCGCTCGGACGAGTTCGTTGACAAAAAAAATCCAACAACCGGAAGCACGTTTTTTGACCGGAAGTATAAATTTTTTGAAATTTGTTTTATCTAAAAAAAATTCATGTAGGATATTATTCTGCACATTTTGTTTTTTACACGACCTTATACCTCGTTTGGTTCCCCAAAATCGATCACAAAATGTAAAATACTGTAAGAGTTCCCAGTTCAAATCCACATGGGGGTATTTTTATCTTCTGATTTGAGGTCCAACGACCGAGTTTGTACTCTGCCTGCAAAGCGAAGCAGTCCATATCCCGAGGCCGCAAGGTTTTTCTGCTTTCTAGTGGAACGAAGGAACGCGTGAGTCGAAACTGGAGGCTTAGGTGCAAACAAATCCTACCTAATATATTTCATAAACACACGCAGCTATTCAGCGCCTTCGTGGGTAGATCAATTTCCCAAATAGTTGGTTAAAACCCTAAAACATGTAGGCCTAAACTTAATTTTGGAAATTCGCTCAACTCATGTCAGCTGCGTGGTCGAATTATTTACATTAACTTAAAATGTAATGTGAAAATTAGATAGGGATTTTGGCTATTAACCTAGGTATTGAAATTCAGCAATATAAAAAGAAATTAATGTTAGATTTACTATTTGTGTTAGGATAGTTGATAGGAGAGTACTTCACCTTTTCTATAAAAACAAATTTCAGTTCTCTAGTTTCATGGGAAGTTATACAAAACATTATATCTGTTTGGCGATAGTTACTCCACACTTTTGATGCCCTCTCCCTAATTAATGTACTTATCACTTAATAAGAAATGAATGATTAATAAACGGTACCAGATAACTGCCACATACTTTCTCCCAGTTGAAACTTTATACCTTCCCAAGAGTAGCTTAGGAGGTGGTTATTTAGAATTGCAAAACCATACCATGGAAAATATTAGATACATGTAACACACATCCATATTATATTATTATTAAAACTATTCGATCGATTTCGAACAAATTTCCACCAAACATGTCAATTAGGCCTGCATAGATGCACGAAAAAAGGTTTTGAAAACAACCGCCCCCTTTTTGACCAAAAACCCCCAAAAAATCGGTTGTTATTATTACCTAAACAAGAGTTTTTAGAAAGATGCGGTTTTTTGCATATGGTAGGCTACATTAAGGGATACAAATAAGCCAAATTTTATCAAAATCGTTGGAGCCGTTTTTGAGAAATTTTGATTTTTCTCGTTT